>SNQJ01S0030692.1:205025-242269 GCA_010110895.2 Picea sitchensis
GGCTTTGTTTAATTGGTTTTGGGTTTTTATTGGTTTATTGGGGGTTATGATTCTAAAGTTAAATATTGATAATTGTCACATGGTTAAATTTACAATTTAAACATGTGACTTATTAATACAACTTAACCTAACCCTAAGGTTACCCTAACCTAGCCCTAACCTTTTACTATTTAATAGACCCTCCTCTCTACTCCAAGATACACAAACACTTCCTATTGTTATGTTAGCGTGGAGTCTCCTAGAGCTTGCGGCCTCAGTTTGTGTTCTGCTGTTGAAGTGGTCCGTTCCTCTTGCATGCCTTTGATGTTGGAGTGATTGAAGTGGCCTCTTAACTTCCTGCTGTAGCAAGGCTCCCTTAAAGGATAGCCGCGGCCCTCTTGTGTGTTGTCTTCTCATCTATTGAAGAGTCGTGGAGACTCTAGCTGAAGGCTGTACCTGCCGTGACCTATCAGCTGGGCAATGCACCCCTCATATAGGCTGTCGTGACCTCTATATATGTGCCGCGTCCTCTCCCTGCCTGCTGCTAACTGTTCCAGCGACTGTGTATGGGGTATTAGAACCTACTGTGGTGGCAAGGGTTTACATTGAGTGCAATGTTCCCAGATCAGAAAGTCTCCTTGTAAAAGGTTTTTGTTATTAAGGGTTTGATCTCTTTCCTGTAGTGTTTTTATTCCCTTAACCAATTGACTCGGTGGCAAGAAAATTCCTTCTATCTTTGGCATAAAAGATCTTATTGAAGATCCATGAACTGAACCTTTAACTGAGCATAACAAACAAGGATTTACACCTTTTGTGGTCTTGTGCTATCTTCTGAAGTAAGGTTGTTACCAGGTATGTCTCCTACTCACTTCTAGCTTCAGATCTGAGTTAACTGTAGAACTGTCTTATTGAATTGTCTATCTGCTAGATAAGCTTTGACAATCTACATTAGTACTAAATAAAGCTTTGTCTATTCTACTATAGATCTGTAATATCTAGATCTGCTGTTATGTTTATAGATCTCTTCATTACTGTTTATGATCTGGAAATTTAGACCTGCTGTTGTAGCTGCTAATCACTGTCTATGATCTGAATTTTGTTTATCATATTGGTCACTGGTTTTCTGATCTTAGATACTACTGTTGGATCTAATATATTTTTCTGAGCTCTACTATTCTGCTGCTTCCATATCTCATAGATTTATTTTCTGTATGCTGTTGTCACTGCTTATGCTCCAGATCTAAGTAGTATTGCTTTAAATTTAAAAGGAGACTGTTGTTTTTAAAATTACCCTAAAATCTAACACAAATACTTGCCCAAGCTTGAGAAAAGAAAGAGAGAGCAAGAAGAATGAGAGAGAAGAGTGGGAGAGAATGGAGAAGAAAAGAGGAATTTGGGTAGAGTAACCTTGCAAGAAAATAGATCATGTTAAAATGAGAGAGGGAAGGCTCTTATTTATACTTGGGAGCCAAGAGTTACCCCTCTTGGATGCTCTCCAAGTGTCAATCGCATAGCATCATTGAGCATCTCAAAAAGGGGGGCGCACTTCCTAGGGTTTTAGTCACTTAGGGTTTTGGTAGATGAATTGGAATGAATTGGCAAGGGTTTGAAAAGTCAAATTATGAGTTGGAGGGACTAGGGAGGCGCACCAAGGGAGAGAAGAGGCCCCGCTTCATTACTTTTTTATTTTCTTAAGATTCTTCTAGAAGGGGGGCACAACTCCTCAAGGGAAAAGGACATTTTGCATTAATGGTTAGGTGAGGGGGTGAAGTAAAGGTTGGGAAAGGGTTAGGATGGCTTAGGAATAGGTTTAGGTAATTCCTCCCACTCTTTCTCTAATTAATTTGGTCATATTACAAAAATTTGACAATTTTGACTTTGTCAATTCCAACAATTAAATTGTTGTCTTAGACTGACTGAGACTCCTCATGGACAAACACCTAGCAAAACTTGTCCAATTGAGTTGAAACTTGGTTCAAGGGTGTAGGGGGTCTCATTCCATTTCTTTTGAGCACAAATACCCCTATCAAAATCTCAAGGACCTAGTTTTTACAATTTTTATCAAAAATTAATTAAAATTACCATTAACTGGGTAATTTTAAAAAATTAAAAAAAACTGTGTAGACTCGACGGAATTCCGCAAGACTCTAGAAGATGTCTAGCATGGTCATTTACAATATTCCTAGACACTAGCTACCATAGGGATCGACCATTAGAACGCCTTTCAACACTTTGGAGAATTATTGTGGGAGTGAAAAACTCAAGGGAAATTAATAAGGCTGGTTAGGCCAAATTAATAACATGAGGAAAAAAAACACTCGATGAAAGGGACTCCTCTAATGATAAAGTCCTAGGTAACTAACCTAAACTATGATCCATGCAAACCCATTACATTATTATCCCCGCAGGGGAGCGGAAATTCCAATTACAAAAATACGTGTTGAAGGCCAAAAATGCCTTGTAGAACCAGGAAGTCTTCAACTTGGTAGCACCATTAGGTGCATATTATCATGGTACATGGAGTTGACCCCCTAGTTGAAATAGGTGGTCAACAGAGCTAGGTCTTGGTGATGCGAGCCTTGAGGAGGATCTTCTTTGTATGGTATTTTGGCTATTGATGATGATGTACTAGTAATATCTTGGACTGAATTCTTCTATAGAAAAGTTGTTGGGTTTTATCCCAAGGTTGGGTTTCCCAAGATAAACTCTTGTGTTCTTGTGTTGTGGTCTTGTGTCTATTGTGCATGGTTAATATTTCTAGATCTTGTTATTTCGCTGCATTGTTATAGTTGAGATTTTCAGTGTATAGTTATTCTATGATAACTGTTGTATGAAAGTGAATCTTGTTATGAATCATAAGGTAATAACTATCAAGAGTTGAGAATCATATAAACACCAACATGGTTGACGACTTTGGGTTACTATTTATCTAACAGATATTTCTTTCTCATAAAGGTGGAGATGCATGGCGACTTTCAAGGGGAACTAACATGTTTAATTTAGGTGAACTGCCAGCCTTTAAAGCTCAACTAGCAGGCCACATTACAGCTAAAATTATTTATTTTAGGAAAGCCATACTCTATGGAGCAAGAGCTTGACAAATTCATCCTAGACAGCATTTGGTTCTCAGATGAAATACTTGACATAAAGTAGATATTTTTTAATGTAATATAAGATGTATTTTCCTGGAGATACTTATAATAATAATAATTTTAAAAAATAAAAATAAAAAACTAAGAAGTGTTCGAGGTTGAGAGGCTCACCCAATAGAAATCAATAATTGCATCTCCAGAGGAACCTGAATCAGTTGAAGATGGTGCAACATGTCCCTAGAAGAGGGCCGGAAACATTAGACATCTATAACCATGTTATTCAATCTCATATGCAGAGGAAATCACTTGTAAACACTATTTAGTCAAACCAAATAGGCAGCAAGATGGTAAAAAACTCAGAAACATTTTCACCAACCCCTTCCTTACCTTAATATATAAAAAGATGCAAAAGATAAAGCTGCCTATGATAAGTGCTGAGAAGATCTCTCCCAAGTGGTCATAGACAATTGCAGGATTAAATAGGCCAAACCTGTGGCATTGAAAAAGAATGCAATCAGTAAGATCTATTGACATTCAGAGAGATGCAGTACACGTCAACAAAGTGAAGATATTCATTGCAACCAAGTAAACTAATTAAGTTCATTTACCATATTAAATCTAAATCAATTCATTTCTTTTAGGAACCTTATAATGGAGTGCATAATGTCCAGACTCCAGTTAAAGCATACTTTTGGACGGAGGCATAGAAAACATTCTAGGCATCAAACAGATCATGTGCTAAAGCTGTCACTTATGTACTCAGCACCACTTGCTACCCACCAATGTCATAGGATGCATAACTATTTACTATAGATATCCCTAGGTGTTAGTCCTCATAACTTGTCTTAAATTATAAAGATATTATGGTGAGAAAAAAGAGAAAGAAACATGATGGAGAGGAATTATATAGATCATATTTGGATGTCATGAAATCTTGATAATTTCCACAACCACGAATGGCCTATGGTGCTCTGACACCAGGATGTGATTACACTGTCCATTGCTTTCTTTTGCATGATTACAACTGTTTTCATTGTCCCTTAATCATATAAGAATTCTAATATAGAATCTAGATATAGGGAGGAAAGGTATGAACGTTTGTGTGGCATTACGTACTGGTCCTCTCAAAAATCTAGGATAGTCACCAGTATGGTCAGGGTTTTAATAAAGCTAATGTTTGTATAAACCCACCTATGCATCCCCCAATCCCATCAGATGTTTATAAATCTCGTTACCCCCTCATATGTCATGAGGGTAATTTTTTATATCTTCATCACATCGCAGGATTTTCAGGATAACATACAGGGTTGCCGATAGATTGGGGATACAGACAACGTCATTCTTTGCTTGGAGATGATGCTCATGCTTAATGATTTGTGGACCACCCTCTTGGTATACTTTTTGAATATGGAGCCTGCTACCTCGTCATGGTGTTGCATGTATGATGTTTCTAGCCCCCAAGGGTTGGATTTGGGAGAAATCCCCTGGAGCTTAATGAAATATATTTTGGATGTGTTTGGAGGATCAACCCAACATCTTGTGGGTGAGGAAATCTTGTACATCATTATTGCTACTTTTATTTTGCTGAAGTTGACTTTGACATATGCTCATGGAGTATGAATTTGGTATACTCCATCCATTTTCCTTTATGTTGTCAATGGAATATTGTTGATAATTGTGTTTCCTTCTCTACTTCTGGATAAATGCACATACACATTATTCTGGAAGATTATAATCTTCATAAGTGTTGGATGTTGTCTACTGTTGTGATATCCTTGGCCATATTTCTGCACTTTGGGACAGCAAGGAGAGGGGTCAATGTAGCTTGTACTTTTCAGCCATATTGCTCCTCTTTCCATCATTAGGATAGCCTTCCATGTGAGCTTTGTTTTGACCTCATGCACCAAATGATAAGACACTAATCTTCAGTCCACCATCAACTTTAATTCCTTAACTTTTCAAAACTGTTTTGCTGGAATTTACTCTTGATCTCACCTTGCAATTCATAGCATAAAATTCCAGCAATCCTATTATAGGGAAGCCCCCGTTGAGCCGGAGGAGAGCCAGCCTAAAGTGTGAAGAGGGTTGGTCAGGTGACAGTGGCCTTCCCTCTTAGTTCCTCCAAGTCATTGCTTGAGCTTTAGGACTTTATCTCGAGAAGTGAGAATTTGAGAGGTAACAAATCTAATCCAAGATCTCACATAGGTCAGCAAAGTTTTAGCATTATTAAATCCATTTCAAACATTTAGCAAAACTGTGATAAGTCCATCAAGTCATAATCTCTTATCATTTTTTATGAAAACGTATCCATATGGCCATCAACTAGTACCCAAGAGAATAAAGCTACATGGTCACAAATGACTGGGACTATGTACTAGCACAGTAATAAGTATAGAACCACAGGTACAAAGTATGTGCTATTAAAGGCCCGCTGTTTGTCTTCATTAATGTGGGTAGTTTATATTGGTCATTTTGAAATTTTAAAAGTAAACATGTTCCAAGCTAGTAGTTTATATTGGTCATTTTGAAATTTTAAAAGTAAACATGTTCCAAGCTAGATTATCACTGACCATCAGGAAGGCAAAATTCTTCACACTCTTTTGCAAATTAGTCAGCATGCTGGTATCTTAATATGATTCATCAGATGTGCCTAGCATGCAAAACTATCAACATATACAAGCTTTGAGTGCAGCTTGACAAGATTACAACTTGGAAGTCTTTCAAAGCAGGTACAGAAATAAATAACTATGACATTTGAATGAGATATTTATCATCCAACACAATCCCCAAAATACAACAGCTCTACAGTAACAACAATTTTTAGAAATATATTTAGGACAACATAATTATTGCAGATTCCTGAATCCTACCACCAGATAGCAATATATGTTGTCAATGTGATAAAGTAAGCCGCCACTCCGTTTGCCTGCAAATGGAAGAGAAATCAAGTGAGTATTCATATTTCAAACAATTTGTTTATATGGACACCAATAAAATTGATATAGCGAATCAATGACAAGGTCATTCCATGATTTTGAATCATGATTGGTGTTTGCTGGAGATAATGCAGAAATACTTCTGAAACAAGAAAACACTACAATTACAAATCCCAGTACCACAGGTAAAAGTAGATGGTTATCAATTCAATATCCATATGAGATAAGTATGCAAAACTCCCAAATTACTAATGTTCTGTGATTTTGGCCTAATGATTAGAGCATTAATATTGGTATTAGTCCACATGCCAGCCTATGCTCTTCTAAATCATGCCAAGATTGAATATGTTGTAAAAGTCTGACTGTAATGCTGGACCAAATTGTCATTTCAACTAACTGCAATGTCTGTAAAATGCAAAAATGAGACAACTACTACACCAAGCTCATATATCTGAAATAATTGCATAAAATAAATCTCAAACTATAGAAATAAGTGAAGAGAGATTTACCAATATGCTCAAATAAGATAAGAGGCATCCACTGTATATACATTGACATGAAGGTTGGCTAGAGCCTAGAAGTTAGAACCTACAAACCCAAGTGGGATTGCACCTACAAATCCAATTTTGTAGAGAAAGACTTCTCCAATTTTGTAGAGAAAGACTTCTTCAAGCAATCTCTATTGAAAGAGGAAAATAGATTTCATTGATTAAAAGAATGATATGAATACAAGAGGGGGAGGAAACCCCTATATATACAAAAGAGGGAGTGAATCCCTAACTTGTGGCCCAAGCTACCTTTATGGGGTAATTAAGCCCTTGTTTAGCTTAATTAAATTAATCATTCTAATTAAGCTTTATTTAACATAAGTTGTAACGATACAATGAAATATCCCAAGGACCCAAGGGCTGAGACCATAACTTTATGATCTTCAAATACAAAATCATGCGCTTGCATGCAAGATAGCTCGTGTACATTGATTACTTGCATAATAAAATGTTTTATTTAGGTGCATACAACTAACTGAGACTCTTTATAATGTTGCTCTCAGTCCACAGCAAATTTTGGCTCATGTTCATAAGACAAAACATGGAACTGAGCCCATATTCACTCTAAGCTCCCAATACCATTAAACCTGCAAGTTGTTTCTTCTATATGTTTTGTAAAGAAAAATTTTCTAAATGAAAACTTCCAACAAACAAAAATTTTGGGAACAAAATCACAAACTCCAAAGCCAAAATTACCAGCATTTTGTGTTTCATGGTTTAAGCCATCAAACTGTGTCTCACATTTCTGGACCACATAGAAACCAACCTTAAGCATGTGCTTTGATTTCAAACTTCAGGGAGTAATAATTACAAAAAAAAATATTGTCTATCTGGAATTGTACGACTTTTTTAGTTTGAACACTTCTGTTAATAGCAAATATATAAGCTTACAAACTTCTGCAAGGGAGACAGAAGCCGTAATTACTCTATCACAATTGTTTCATATCCAGATACTATTTCAGAAGATTACATGTTTAATTACTGTCCCTCTTATTATCCTAATCTAAACATATATTTATTAATTATAAAAGGATAGTTGACGTGACACTAATGCCCAATGACTTTTGAATAAATTAAACTGTGCATGAACTAGACTGTATATGACCTAATGGAGATGGTCTAATCTATCCCGCCCCATAAAAGATAACAGGATTCTATTCTCTTTTTCCATACCCTACCACTAGCTTGTTATTTGACTATATTCTATTATGAGACCACCCCCACCATCAGACACTACCAGGATGATCATCTTGATGATAATCTTGATGATTCATGAGTTGTGGCTTATCACATAGTATGTACTCATTAAATTACAGTTTTACGAATTTCAGACTCTGGAGGCTATTTCAAGCATCAATGTTTACGTATTATGTCTCGGAATGTTAATTTTATGTATCTCAAAACTTATAGTTTGCATATCTCAATGTAATTATCCCTATTTGCATCCTTACATGCAATATAAATCAGTAAACTTGTATTTTTGGTGTCTAATTACTTGTAATTATGATGATGTATGTGAATATAATGTTTTACTTAACATTTCAATATTTTATGTATTTTTTATTCGACCAAATCATTTGCCATGTCATAGGCTGAGTCCAAGCTGAGTCGTAATTTTAGGCCTAACCAAGTCCAAGAAATGGATGAAGTAGTGGACGTGCTCCATCTTGAAGGATTTGAGAAAAGCCTTGAAAGCACACAAGATGACTGCTAACACATTCTCATTTCTTTTGATCACATCCTACCAGTAGAAAGGCAAAATTGATAGCTAGAAAAATATTGAACATAACAATTAAGAAAGAAACCACTATGGGCTCGTACTTGCTCTATTGTCGATGTGTTTATGTCCTCTGTCATAAAATAAATGAGGTCAGCTACAGCTCATACTTGCTCGTATTGTTGGCATTTGCAGAGAATTTAAGATGTGTACTCTCGAATTTTTCCTTTATTGTATTTTTTTCATCCGATTTGTTTTGTATTGTACCAAAATTGATTTCAAATTCGAACTTTTCCTTGTGAATATCCCCCAACATAGGCACATCCAAGGTTACCAGAACCGGACCGGTCATTGAACCGGTCGACCCAAAAAACCGGAACCGGAAAAAAACCGGATCAAAAAACAGGTCACTAAAAATACATAAAATATTCAAATTTTGATAAAAAAATACATATTGATGTGCATCCATGTGAAGCCAAACCAGTATACAAAAAATTGCAAAGTTTCTCATATATATATAACAAGTAACATTGTATAAAACCAAAATAGCACTAACAGTAAGTGGCAAGTGCACTCCATAGTCAATGTAGAGGTCATCCTGAATCATATGAATATCACGGATTCACGAGATCAAAATATATATCCATCAAAAGGCTCAAAATGGCCTATAAAGTCCAAAACTAACTCTAGAGTCTAGGCTAGAGGCTTGAGAGTAGAGACTACACAATCTGATAATTTGAATCTGCATATTGAAAGGAAGCCTCAGAGGAATCAGATTCAGACTCGGAGTCATCATCTGGTTCTACATTCTCAACATGAGTAGATTGAACAAGGGTATTATGAGCCTGGCTTGATTCCCATGGTCCAGAAGGCAAATATATAGTTGCAACATCGGTGCACACATTCTGTTGATGTGTTTGGGGATCCAAATCCATCTAGGAAAAGGTCTTCATTGTCAAAGTTGTTGGTTGAGTCTCTTTTTTACTTTTTAAAAAAATTGCAAATCCCCTCTTTTCCCGGTAAATGCGTTAAAAATAAATAAAAAACCTAGGTTTCAAAAGCGACAAAAGCAGAGTTTGAATGTCTAGGACGGTAAAATACATGAACGAGTCGGACGGCAGTTTCTGATTCAGGTTCCAGTTCACAATGCTGGGCACACATCCATGTCTAAAGCTGTAAATCAAGCTGTTAAATTTAGGCATCAGTAGGTCATTCTCAATGAAAGAAGAGGCCATATGGGCCACCACAGGCTAATAGCAGGGAGATTTGGAGAATCAACCCGATGTTGTGGAGTATTGACAGCCAAGCAGGAGCGGACAACCTCATGGAAGTCAAACCAAAGTAAAGGCGAGCAGAGATGTTACATCTAATGATCCTAATACACCAAAATCGAGAGGCAGTACAACCTTTGTGAAGACATAGGCAGTCCTGATTTCAAAATTGAGGAGAGCATTACAACCTCTGACAGGCATGGACTAGTGCTTTCAAAGGTAGAGAATACAACCCTGATCAAACAACACAGCAATGGCATGAGCAAAAGTCAAGGTATTTAGAAAAAGTTAGGTTGAACATTAAATTCTTATGAGATAGAAACAAACGATACCTAATATTGCAAATGATGTATTGTATTGATCTAGTGCGTTGACAAGTGTAACATTATCTATGAAGAGGAATTTTGAATTGCTTGTCAAGGGATTTACAACAACTAAAGTCTTGAGTCAGTTCTATGTTAGAACTAAAGTGTAATCTTTGAAGATTCTGACTAAAGTCTTGAATCTAGTTCTATTTTAGCAATGTTGAGGATTGCAACTAAAAGTCTTGAGTCTAGAACTAAAATTATCTTGAAAGGTTTAGACTAAGGTCTAGAACTAAAAGTGTAATGAAGGAGTTTACCCTTCAAAGTCTTTAAGTCCTAGTTCTATCCTTGAAAAGAACTAAAAGAATGTTAGGAGTTGCAACTAAAGTCTTAAATCTAGTTCTAGGATTCGGCAGAAAGCCACCCAATATCAAGTTTAGTTCTAAGTTTGAATTAAAGTATGAAGTTGAGTCATGACTAATGCATGCCACAATCCTGAGTTGCACTATTTAGAAGAACTTCTCCTCTTCCCCTCTTAAAATTATGAAAGAAAGGGTGAACCCTCTCTCCACCGGTTTGCAACTGAATTTTGACAGAGTTTCCTTATGAGGTTAAAGAGGTGAAATGAAATTTACTCAGTGTGATAAAAATGACACTATCAAAGGTGTATTTTGATATTAAAGGTCTTATGCTTTATACGAATTGAGTCATCTTGGCAAGCTCTTTGAGAGAAATACATTCATGGTGGATATTTGTAAGAGATCTTACATTATTAGTTCAATAAAGGAATATCGTTTGCAAGGGTTTTCTCCACATTAAAGGTTTCCCAGTGTATGTGTTGTTGATATGCATGTTTACCTATCTACATAATTATTTCTATTAGATTATGATTTGAAATTGTTGAAGTGTATTATGTTGAATCAAAGTAATGAAGAAAATAAAAATTAATCTGCATAAGAAATCAAACAAATTTACACATGAGTATCTGAGCTTAAAGATTGTGTTAAGCGTGTTGAAGTCACGTGGCAGTACACAGTCCAAGCGAGCTTGATTAGTTTCCCAGTGTAGGGACCACTTGGCATCCTCCATTTGATTAGTAGAAGATAGGCTCAGAAGGAGCTACCAACTTTAATGTTTGTAAGATCCGTATAACAAATATCTTACAAAATCATGATCTTGAGAAGTATGTGACCATGATGGTGGAGGAACCAACGAATAATGCAGGAAGGCTGACTTCCGGAAAAGTCATCAAAGGCCAAGCCGAATCATCTTTGGCTAGGTCAAAGGAATATGTCCTACGCAATGACTTGTTCTGTTGATGTGGCTACCCGAAGCCTTATGGATATGGTGAATGAATCTGTATGCCAGAAATAGGCTCCAGAAGTGAGGAAGAGGACACTTAAGCACAAACTTAGGTATTTGAAAAGTGTAGATGATGGCGTCTTTCACACATTCTAGGATACTGTGAGATGATTAGCTTTTGTGGTCCGCGAAGGGTGGCAGTGGGCGATAATGATTTAATTGCATGCCATTTTCACGGTCTTCCTTCTTCATGGAGACCTTCTTATCCAGTGTAAATGGGAAGATTCAGCCCACGTTTGAGAAGTTATGGCATGATTGCCTCAGGAGGAGGAAGTTACCTGACCCTACCAGGAAGCGAAAGCCAACGAAAGAAGAGCAATAAACTTTAGCATCAAGATTCAAAGGGAAGAAGAAAGGCACTTTCAAAAAGGCTCTCAATGGAAGCCAAGAGGCAAGAATATTAATACATCTAGATTAAATGCTTTAGTTGTAATAAGTTAGGTCATTTGCTAAAGATTGTTGGTTTAAAAAAAATATCCTAGGAAAGGGAAAGGAAACATCATGCCTCAATTTTTGAGGATGATGAATCCAAAAAAGAACAGAAAATTCCTCCTAATGAGAAAGAAAATAGGAAAAAATATTATTTGGTTTCTACCTTCCTATCGATTGATTTCAGGACGCTTGGTTAGTAGACAATGAATTGCATCAAAAGCAGCATGGCAATTTTAAAGGAAGTCCTCGGGATTTAGGAATGGAAATCTTTTCACGAGAATTAGAGAGCTTAGGGATGAAAAAATGTTACAAGATAAAGGGAATAGGCTCTATCTCCTTCAAATTGGAATATAGGGCTAGACTTCATGTTGATGAAGTATTATATTCCGAGGGCTCAAGAATCTATCGATTTACAACCCCATGAGACAAGGGATATTGGAGTGATCTTCAAGGATAAGAGAAGCACTACTATGGGCCTAAAGGTAGCCACTTTTCAAATGCAGCAAAACCCCATTGGAACTTCAATTGATGCATTAGAAGTGTCGAGGATATAGTCGTCGATTCAGGCATTGTGTCATGATCGACTAGCTCCAGTAGTGTGGCCATGAAGACTTGGACATCTTCATTACAAAGTTCTTCCAAATATACATAACATGGTATGTGGCATACCCTCTATTTCTTTTAGTAAAAATGAATTTTGTAAAGGATACATGCTAGGTAAAATATAAAGAAAAAATTTCCAAGTAGTGAAAAAAGAGCTCAGGGCATCTTAGAACTGGTTCATTAGTGTATGTGTCCCATATCATCTCTCCTCTCAGTGGTTGTTTTGTATTATGTCATTTTATTCATGATTACTCAAAAATGTTGGGATATATTTTCTTAAAGCTAAAGTGACACATTTGATGGTCAAAGAGTATCAGCAACTGACAAGCAGACGGTATGAGAATCCTTGTAAATTGGAACAACAATGGAGGAGAGTTTGAATCTCTTCAATTTGAGGATTCTTGCCAGAATTAGAATCGAAAGGCAGGTTATTGATTCCAATAAAATGAATTGATTCTTGAGGAAAAACAAGATTATTATAGAAATTGGCAATGATGTTTGACAGGATCATACCAAGGTCTTTATGGGCAAAAAGACTACACCATGCCATGTATGTGGGAAACAGGTGTCCACATGCCTATTTTGAATAGGAACTCATAGGAGATCCTTCTGGGGATCAAACATGAAGTGGGGCATCTAAGGATATTTGGATGTCTGATAGCTATAATCATATCCTAGGGAAAGGGACAGATGGAACCCTCTGAGACGAAAGGGTTTTGGCAAGTGTGAGTGAGAACTCCAAAGCTTAGAGGATTTATGTACAAGGTCAGATGCAAATAGAGGTAATCAGAGATGTGACTTTCCATGAGGAAACAACATTCAAGAAATCTAGAAAGCTTCAATGAGGATTGAGGCGGTTCAGTAACTACCCTCTTAGAAATGAAGAGTCCAGGATGATTAGAGGAGGAACCATGAAGGGCCAAATGTGAGCCCAAGGCCATTTGAAGTGTTTAAGAAAAACTGTGAAGAACCTCCGGCCAAAAGGAAGCCGGGGTGAAACCCAAGAAATATGCTGACCAGAAGGATAATTTGCTCCAAAGGAACTCAAAGGGAAAGGAAGAGGCCTCATGGTTTGGAGGCTATCTTGCAGTGAGCGGCATTAGTGATGTCGAACCTTCTTCGTTTGAAGAAACAAATAAATTACAAGTATGCAAGGGAAAGCCATGAGGAATACAGGTCTATAAAGAACAATGTTTGGGACATTGTGCCAGGGCCAAAAGACAAATGGAGTGGTTTCTTCAAATGGCTCTTCAAGGTAAAACATGCGGTTGATGGAAGTGTGGAAAAGTTCAAAAGCAAGATTTGTGGCCGGAGGATTCTTTCGAGGAAAAGAAAGATGGACTGAAGGACTTTTGCTCTGTAGCGGTAGCTCTTTATATTAAATTTTTTATTGCTTTAGCTTTTGTTTTTGGTTGGAAGTTACATCAGATGCATGTTGAAACAACATTCTTGAATGGAAAAGTTGAAAATGAGGTCTTTTTGGAACAACGGATGGTTTTATCTCATAACGAAGGCATATATGTCTGAATATAGGAAAGGCCATATATGAATATTAAGCAGGGCTCCCGAGTTTGGTATAGCCCGAGGATTGATATTTTTTTTTAAAGCCCTATAGGCACTCAGAAAAGTGATGTTTATGAAAATATATACTTCAAGGTAAAAGGTAACAACTGTTATACTAATCACATATGTTGATGATCTCTTTCTAACAGGAAATGAAAGGCTAATAGCCTGGTGTAATAGGAAGCTAACCTCAGAATTCGAGATAAAAGACTTAGGCATGATGCATTACTTCCTAAGTTGGAAGTGTGGCAAGGCGAGATATTTCTGGCACGAGAAAAATACACAATGGATGTACTAAAAAGGTTTGGTACGATGGATTGCAAATACATGTCTACTACGATGGTTACCAAAGGCAGAAGAACATGATTGATATAGGTTCAATTGATGGATCCACCATATATGAAATTTGATTAGATCATTTATGTACACTTAGTCCATACTAGGCGGATATGCTATATGATGATTGCAATAAAGTGGAGTTCATGACTAATAAACCTGAAGAGACATGAATTTGGCGTAAAGCACATCCTTGAGATATCTTAGGATAGTATTACATTTGGTTTGAGATATACATCCAGTGTTGGTTTATTTTTGCATGGGTATAAAGATGTTGACTGGGAAGGAAGCACAGTGGATCAGAAGAGTACTTAAGGATATTGCTTCATTTTAGGATCCACTATGATCTCACGGTCAAGAAGGAAACAAATATCCATTGCACAGAGTACAACATAGGATGAGTACATTGCAACAAGTGATACTAGTAAGGAAGCAATATATGAGAAAATTGGTTTTAAGGTTGTTTACTGGTATAGCTTCAGAGGCAACGTTAGTTCAACTGTGATAATCAAAGTTTATAAAATTGACGAAGAACATTGTTCTGTCAGTCAAAATATTGACATGAGGTACCACTACACATCCCGAGACTTTGTCGAAAAGCATGGAATTACAGTACATAATACGAGAACAGCGGAGGTGAAGTGATATCGGCCAAGCCTCTAACCTGAACAATTTGTGGGCAGAAGGAACTGACTTGGTGTGCGTTGAGAATCACTCTCATTGAGGAGGGAGTGTTATTGGCTTGTCATGGAGTCATTCTCCAATGAGAATATATATAATTTCTGAGGCCCCAACCCAAGGAGATTTGGAGAATCTAGCTTTGAGGTATTGACAAGAAACCCAGGGAGCAGGACAGCCACATGAGTCAAACCAAAAGTAGACAGGCAGGGTGCTGTCTTGAGTCTAATGCAAAAGATGGGAGGCAGCCTCTGTGAGCATAAAACGATCTAGTGCAAAAGTGGAGAACATACAACCTACAGGCATGGGCAGACTAGTCTTAGTCGGGGGGAACATGAAACCTCTGTGAGCCTAGTCAAACCTTGTGAGACATGAACAAAAGTCAAGGTATCTAGCCAAAGTTAGGTTGAATGTAAAATTCCTATAGAGCTGAAACAACGATTTCCCTAATATTGCAAATGATGTAATTGTATTGATCTAGTGCGTTGGTGCGTGTAAACATTATCCACCATGAAGAGGAATTTTGGATGCCTTGTCAAGAGTTGTAGCTAAATTCTTGAGTCTAGTTCTGTGTTAGAACTAGAAGTGTAATCTTTGAGTTACGACTTCAAAGTCTTGAGGTCCTACTAAAATTCTTGTGTTGAGTTGCAACCTAAAGTCTTGAGTCTAGTTCTATCTTAGAACTAAGAATTATATTGAAGGTTACGGCTAAAGTCTTAAAAGTCTAGTTCAAAGTTCAAAGACTAAGCATCCATAAATCTCCAAGTCCCAGTTCTAAAGTTAAGACAGCCTAAAGTCTTGAGTCTAGAACTAAAGTGTAATGTTGAGTTGCAACTAAAGTCTTGAGTCTAGTTCTATCTTAGAACTAAAGTGTAATGTTGAGTTGCAACTAAAGTCTTAAGTCTAGTTCTAAGTTCGAACTAAAGCATGCCAATCTCAAGTCTAGTTCTAAGTTCGAACTAAAGTATGAAGCTCAGTTATGACTAATGCATGCAATCAGGTTACTATTTCGAGCTTCACCTCTTCCCCTCTTCGGCCTATATAAGAAGAGGTCGAACCCTCTCCTAAACACAATTTTGAAACAGAGTTTTCATATGCAGGTTGAAGGTGAAGTAATAGAGGAGCACATCAGTGATAAAGAGGCAGCATATCAAAGGTGTATTTCAGCAAGGTCTTGTAAGTCTTTGTTAGGTCAGAGTCATCTTGGCAAGCTCTTTGAGAGAAGTACATTCATGGTGGATATTTGTAAGAGATCTTATATTATTAATGCAATAAAGGAATATTGTTTGTTGGGGGTTTTCTCCCTGTACAGGGTTTCCCCAGCGTATATGTGTTGTTGATATGCATGTTTACTTATCTACATAATTATTGCTATTCGATTATGATTTGAAATTGTTGAAGTGTATTAAGCTGGAATCAAAGTATTGAAGAAAATAAAAAAATTAATCCGCATAAGAAATCAAGCTCATAATTTAACATCAACTAGGGGCTCCATTATGGAAAGAAAAAACAAAAACTCCATTTGACCCCATCAAGTCTCATCAAGAATGATAGTTCTAATGCGGACAAGTTTTATAGTGTTGCATTGTCTCTATGTTTGCCACTATGGACTAACCACCATGGAAGACAAATCTGCCATCGTGTCTCATAAGCACCAAATCATTGCATAGTGGGATGCAAATCTAGTTTCTCCAACCTTTACAAGTTGGAGATTGGAAAAATTGCCTATACATTGCTTGCGCATGTTGATGGTTTGTGATAAAAATCTGAATTTCTTTTTCTTTTGCTTTGCCAAAAAAATAATTCCATCCATTAAACTTCAGCCACTACAGATTTGAATGCAAGATTCAAACTATGAACCACACATGGGGTCCGAAAAATATGGTCATACCTAGCCTCAATAATGGCACCAACTGCACTGCAAGAACATGCATTATCTGTGACGACTTGTTCCTTGTTTTAAGGACCCATGATCTCAATTGCTTCTACAATTTTTTCAGTAATCCATTCAGCAGTGTTCTCATATAAAGCATCTAATTCTCTCGAGAAGTATGGGCCAAAGGAGACGGGGCTATAATATTTAACAAAGGCTTATTGGTCATATCAGTCCAACCATCTTAAATGATGGACAAGCCACAAGAACTCCAACCAAAACACATTGGTTCCAACACTCTCTCTATAGCCAACTTCTCCTTTCATAGAAGGCTGGTGTGTACTTTCTCAAAATTTGGCCCCTTGTAACCCCTACGAGCATCATTCATCACCATAAGCATATCTTGTCATTATGGAGACCTAACTACATCAAAGGGTATTCCAAATGCATATATGGCTTCAGCAACTCTATTCTCTATCTCTTTCCACCGACCCATCTCAAACATTTTTGCCAAGGATCAAAAATTTAATCTCTTGCAAACTTCTTCAATGGTTGAGGGAATTTGTTGTTGCTTTTTTAAAGCTGCTGAAGTATGCTTGTTGCCCCTTCTTTCCTCGGCTAATTCTGCTTTATCAAGCTCCTTTTCAAAATAAACCACATCCTTTTGGTTAATAGTTGTACAAAATTAATTCCCTTGTTAGGAATACAGAGAAAATGGGCTTTAACCCTTGTATATGGCCCTGTAAAATTCTGCTTGAACTTGATTTAATTCCATAAGCAGCACACACCCAAGTTTTTTTCCTTCTTCCATATCTTTGTCACATACTTTCAAAGAGGTCTCCTCTCCCTCCACCACTTCTCCCGCCACAAATTCCATTGTTGGAGCCTCTCTAAGCCATTGAATATGATTCCACTAGAATAACAAGGGACGATAAGAAGGAAAATGAAGAAGAAATAAGGATTTTCTTACTATTGTTCAAAGCTTTTCCTACAAAAAAGGTTTTCTATAGGTCTTCCCTTCAAATGTGCTCCCCAAAGTCATTGAATGAAGTTTTTGGCTTGCAAAGCATGCCTATTGAATGAAGGTGTGAGTATGCTCTCCAAATGATTATTGTGCTCTCCAGAGTGTGCAAGTGCAAAATGGGAAAGTTAGGGTTTGTGTCAGTTTTGTAGGCAAAATAAAAATGGGAGAAATCTACTCCCATTAGTTGTGAGGAAGCCATGTGCACCCCCCTCCTTCCCTCCAAAATCTCTCATGTGCATGACATTTTTTATGTTCATTAGGGTACCTTTCTAGTAGTTGGAAATGGTTCCCATGCAAAAAAAGGGTCAAACCCGTTGTTTTCAATGCGAATCGACACTTCCACAATTTTGACTTGCACCATGTACAAGTTTGTCAACATGGGGTGGCAAACTAGTGACACAATGAACATGTATAAAATCCTTTATATTTTAGGAGAAAAAATGTTTTAAAACAAAAACCTGTCTACATAAGGGTTAAAGGGTTATAACGGATATTTTAGACATTAATGACTCTTTTATATTAGGAGTTAGTCATGTGGTTTGAAATAATATACATGTAGGCACCCATAGATGGATATATCCCTATCAAAAATAATATGCTCGTGACCATGAACTTCATCACAACTTTTAAGTGGTGTGTAGTAGTCAATGTTTGAATGCAACCTTTAGGCTTTATTGTTGTAGTCCACATGCAAGAAGGAAAACAAACCTAGAAAGAAGATAAGATAAGATAATTTCATTAATGTCCACAAACAACCAAGAAAAGGTCAACAAGACTACATAGTACAATAAGTAGTTAATGCACTATGAGATTGTCTAGAACGCTCCTATATGTTGAATGTTAACAAAAAGGAAGAGTACAAGTGACAATAAAGGAGAGTAGAATGATCTAGGTGAAGCAGAGGAGGGAATCCCTAAGAGTCACAAGGCCTTAACTCAACATTCATCACTGGAACTAAAAGTAGAGTCAAAAGAAGGAGAAGAGATGTCCCTGTCTCCATCTATCACTGTGAAGGAAACAATGCAAACCTAAATGACATCATATAGAGAGTAATCGAGGTTGAGGGGTCCTAATTGTACAATCCTATGAGGAACTTTGGAGCAAAGTGTCTCTCCTAATATCAAAGCATGAGGGGAAAAATGTATCGATGCATGAAAGAAGGAACAAAAGAAAGAAACTATTAAATGAAGATGCCAATACAATGTCAAACATGACCAAAGGTGCTAGGGTGTTCCATCAAAGGACATATGTGTCATCATGTACAATCCACCTTGTTTCACCTTGGTGGCCATCATGTTGATTTTTCCAGAACTTAGCACCCGACATGTTTTTCGAATAAAATCGCTTTATTAAACAACTGCACAACTAGGTTATCAACGAAACATTAGCGGAAGCATTAAACCAAAAACAAATCACATTGCACACAAGATTTCAGGTAAAACACCTAGAAAAAACCCTTGCGAGAAAACCAGATTTGTGATGATTTTATTGTTATAAAATCAGGGCTCTCGTCGAGGGATAATGGCCCTTCAGAGGATTACAATGTTGCAGCTAATAGCCTAGCCCACCTGGTTGTTATCTCCCTCGTTGCCCCCTGCACCCTTTCCTCGGCCCCTGCCCTGGCACACCTGAGTACTCACTCACTCTTTGTGTACCATCACTATGTCTCATCCTCTCACCTAGGCTACCTTTTATTACATTGAGATTTGACCAAACCAATCACTGACCCTAGATCTCCAAAGTGATCAAAGGCTGAGATCTAATCTCACCTTCACTTTAGATCTAACGGTTATGACTTAATCAAACTCTCACTTAAGTTACTAATGCCACTAACTTAGGCATTTAACTTAGTTAATTAAAAGAACATTCACTTTAAGAAATGACTCATAAAGTGAACTTCCTAAGGTTTTCTGAGAGGTTACAAGGACGACTTCCATAGGCTAGACACCAAGCCTCTGTGGAAGTACAAGTCCAACGCTACAAAAGTCAGCGATCCCTCTTAGTGAGGAAGGTGCTTCCACTCTCTGGAAGTGACTCTGTCTTCGCTATCCAATCTACTACCATGGTTGCTCTCCAATCCACCTGATTGGCTGGTCCCTCTGACACAGAAGCTATTCTTGCCATCTCGCTCGGACCCTGCCTCAAAGACCTTTCACTGGCTACCCGAATCCCTACCCAAGACCTTATGTCCGCTGCCCGAAAATTTATGGGCAGTCTTCTCGCTACCCGAGTGTTTCCTGACGACTGCCCAACCTGCCCAATCGTTGTACGGATTTTCTTAGTGGCCACCCTGCGTTGTTGGGAGGCTCCTACAATCCTTGTTAGCTATCATACCACCCTCACGGTGGCCACTTCGACCTGTTGTCCACGCTGACCCAACTAGTGGCTCTATTTTCTGGTTGGTGGCTAGCTCTGTTGGCGTCTACACCAGCACCCGCAACCTCTTCCTAAACCTCCCGCCATCCTCTAACTCCCTGTCACCCGCTCAGCTACTACACAGCCTGCTCCAATTCTCATGTTGCAGCCACTTTCTATAGCTTGCGGCCTCTTGCCGCCTGACTCATGACCCCCTTTGCATCCACTTATCCGTTGACTGCACACAGTCAGCAATCCAACTGTCGCTCGGCTCCTTCACGGTCTCCTCTGCACAATATCCGATCCTTCTCCATTACACTGGATCCATCGGATTTTTCCTTGTTGTGACAGCGCCCACGACCACACAGCCTCGACGACTCACTCAACAACCCACCAGCGAATGTTCTTTTGATAGTTTGGATTGCTCTTTTACAGCGACACACCGCTTGTCCTAGATTTGTTGCACCTACCAGCTCACACAACTTCCACATGATTTTTTCTCAACCAGTGTGCAACTCGTGCTTGGCCTCCAGCGCACGCAGACTCTCTCCACGCATCTGTCGTCTTCGCCCGTGCGCTTTTGTCTCATGCCTGCAGCTACTACAGCAATCACACACACTCGCGGCTCCTTCCTAGCAGCGATGGCTACAAATGTCGCTACGACTGTGGCCCAGCTCTCTCAATTGTCTAAACTACCTCTGTTGCCCCATCCACGTTCTATTTCAGAGATCTACGCCCACAACCTCATGCCTTCGTGCCTTTATCCAGCCTGCATGCAATTTTCTCATCCCCCGATATGCTTGTTGCAAACCACAGTCGCCCAATCGTTGCCTTACATGGGTCAATCGTCTGCAGTGATCTACACATCGTATGGCCCCTTTTTTATTTTCTGGGTTTTTTTTTTAACTTTACCCGCAACTTCAAACCCTTAAAAAAAAATTCCTCACAAGTCTGAATTTTTTCTCACTGCAAATCTTTCTCATGCACCTGGTTTCACCTTCAGAGTCTCGAGTCTAATACCATGTTAGATTTTCCAGAACCTAGCAGTGTTGCACGAAGCAGGAGTGTGGGAAGCATCATTTTCCAAAAAAACTTCGGAAGCGAAGCGTCCCGAAAGCATTTGTTTTATATATATATATATATATATATATATATATATTCAAAAAAACATGCAAAAAGACAAATTAGTTGCAGAATATATGAAAACATGCATATTTGTACATTAATATAGATAGAAATGGCACCCATAGTACATCAATGATTAATCATTCGAGCATCAAGCATCTAGATTCTAGCAATTACAAACTTACAAACCAACATACAAATTTTTAAGCCATATTGATATAACAGAAAGTAGACCATAAACTTATGAAATGAAATCAGATATCCAAAATCTATCAACAATAACATGCATCATGACCAAATAGTTATGTTTACAAAATAGGCCATCTACACTGAAGTATGAAGACCGAAAGGTCCAAAACAATAAAGTTTAAAGTTTAAACTAAGCTAGCTACCAAATACTATGAATCTATCATCTATGGACTATGATAGTTTAAACTGAGCTAGATGTTAAATACTATGAATCTATCATCTATCATATCCTTCCACCACCACAAGTATTGTGTGGGCCTCCACATGGTGGTAGTGCAGAAGTAGATGCAGACGGTTGCGACGGAACTGAAGATGAAGCCCTAGTGTTGTAGCTGGAATCCTGGACATGGGGACCACGACAGTGGATGGGCGTGGCATCTCAACATGATCACCATCATCCAAAAGAACACTCTTCAATTGCTCTAAAAGCAATACTCCATCCTCCAAATTATCCTCCTTCAGATTGTTGTCCCAACGCCTCAAGTTTTTATCCATTTGTGCCTCCTTGAAGTATTAGGACAACAATCGCAAGTTGTAATGAACATAGACAAGGCTCTTTGCCCGACTTGCCATCAACCTGTTCCTTTTGACGCTATGGATGAAATTGTAGGTGCCTCCAACACCTCTCTGCAGAAGAAGTGTTCACCACCTGTGAAAGCACCTATATTGCCAAATGTTGCATCTGTGGGGTAGCACCACCATTCATGTTCCACCACTTAAGAGAACTCAGATTCCCTCGATCTCTAATTGCATAGTTGGTCTCAAAGGCACCATTGTTAAGGATGTAATGGCTCAATTGTCTCCTTATGTTGTCACACTCCTCCTTGTCCGAGATCAATTTTTCTAATGCTTTCATATAACTTGCTTGAACCTCTGGACCTTGGTGTGGTCTTTTCTTAGACCCACCACCAGGTGTTGGTGATGAAAGCCATGATACATGATAATATTTAGGTGTTAGCACATATGCTAAGGCATGTAGTGGAATATTTATCATTTCCCACTGTTTTTCCACCTCTACACAAATATGATTATAGAGGTTGACATCTCTAGGCTCAACAATGTCTTTAATCTGTGCTAGCATGCCATCCATTTGCTCATACACCTCCCAAATGATTGGTCGATCTGAATCTGCAAACTTGATCATGTCATAAATTGGCTTGGTGAATTGCAAAACATACTGAACCTGTGACCAAAACTGACTGTCAAGGACTATCTCCTTCACTACATTAGCACCTTCTCTATCATTGCTCAATGCATCGCGTGCATCACTCACCACCATAGCACCCAAAGCTTGTCTCACCTTCAATAGGCGCCTAAAGGTGAGGTAATAGCTAGCAAATCTAGTGTTTGCAATCTTAAGTAGCTGCAACCTAGAGTGAGTGTTGTAGAAGTAATTGACCCTTGTATGCCCGATGATAAATTTGATGAGTTGCTTCCCTCTCTTGTACAATTGATTATTCCACCCACATTCTCTATGATTGACAATATCATGCATCAAAAGGTTCAAGGTGTGCACCAAACACCTAGACCAAAAGATGTGTGGATGAACTCGCTCAATGATTTTACCTGCTCCCTTACAGTTTGTTGCATTATCAGTGATTACTGGAATCACATTAGAAGGACCATCATTAATTGTTTTCAAGAGGAGATCTGAAATGTTTTCGGAAGATGCAATAATTGAAGAGGAGTCATGTGCTGCAAGAAACATTGCATCGGTAGCAGAAACACCACAAACATTGATCAAATGTTGGTTTCTAACATTTTTCCAACCATTTGATACAATGGATACCTCAACGTCTTCCCATTCATTTGTAAACTGTGTTAGAGCTCTTTGAATTTTTGCTTTTTCCCAGTCAAGTAACACAGTTCTAGATTTCTCATAGTTGGGGCTCTTGTATCCTTTGGGGGCTTCATTGATTGCCTTGACAAGATCATGCCAATAGGGAGAGCGAAGCACATTGAATGGGATACCACAAGCATAGAGAAATCGAACCACTTTTGCATCCACCTCATCCCTACCTCAAATATCAAGGAAATTTGTTATTGTTCTTCTAGATCTAGAGGTTCTAGAACCATGAGGACATGGAGATGTGTTGCCACCAAATCTAGATGAGGCATCGGATTGAAGCTTTTGTTATTTACCATACTTTTTTTGTGCAGCTTCCTCTATCTTTATGTATTTTTCTCTCTACTCCTTAGATATCATAGGGCACACTGTGATCCCAATGGCCCCCTTATTGTCATCACTCTCCATTATACCACAAAGATGCCTCCTCACACGGGTATATGAACTGGTATAAGGTTTTCCAACATGGCAGTCATGAGGGCATAAAAATTCAATGCTTCCACCACCTCTCCTCTCCTCAACTTTTTAAATTTCCACAAGGGTCTCAATAAAGCTTTGCATCCCTAATTGCCCTCTTCATTGCCCTCTTCCTCTTCAAACTCTTCACCAGGTTCATATTGTAGGTCATCATGAGAATCACCACTATCCTCTTCTTCCCCTTGAAGCCTTCTCCCCACCAAGACCATGAGAACCAAAAAAGGAATGATAAACCAAAAGAAAACCATTTTCTTCAAGTTTTAGATGAACAACCTGCAATAAAATGAGGGAGAAGAAGGAATGGGAAAGAGTAGGAAAGGAGGAAAAAAACATAAACAAAGTTAACCCAAGGAAATGAGGGAGTTGGGGTTTGGGCTTACCTCTTTAGCTCTTGAAACTTGAAAGTTGAAACCTTTGGAAGATGGTTGCCTTTGTTCTCTCCTCTAAGCTCCTCTTTGCTCACTCTTCCAAGCTCTCCTTTGCTTTCTCCTCCAAGCTCTCACAAATCTACACTTTCAAACTCTCCCTAACTCTCTCTTCCAAGTCAAGATGAAAGAATGAGGAGAATCGAGGGGAAACAACTCCTTTATTCTCCTCCTTTCTTTCCCCTAAACCCTAAGCCTAAGCTAGGCCCCACCCTCACTCAAAAAAAATAAAAGAAAAGTTAAATTTTTTTGAAATTCGTGGGTCCCTCTTGGAAGCGCACGGGTCTTCCTGGAAGCATCAGAAACTCCCTTGGAAGAACACAGGTCTTCCTGGAAGCATCGGAAACTCCCTTGGAAGTGCGCTTCAAAATTCTGAAGCACACTTCGGAGCGTGACGCTTCCAAAAAACCAGGGAGAGTCCAAAAATGCTCTGAAGCGCGCTTCCTAGGGAGCTTCCTGGACGCACCCGCTCGGAGTGCGCTTCGGGGCTTCAAAGCGGGGGGGGAAGCTTCTTGCAACACTAGAACCTAGCACCCTACAGTTATTTGGAATAAAATAGCTTTATTAAACAACTGCACAGCTAGGTTATCAACGAAACATTAGCGAAAGCATTAAACCAGAAACCAATCACATTGCACACGATATCGGGTAAAACCCCTGGAAAAAACCCTTGTGGGAAAACCAGATCTGTGATGATTTTATTGCTATAAAATCAGGGCTCCCATCCTGGGATAATGGCCCTTTGGAGGATTACAATGTTGGAGTTGATAGCCTAGCCCACCTGGTTGTTATCTCCCTCGTTGCCCCTTGCACCCTCTCCTCGGCCCCTACCCCGGCACACCTGAGTGCTCACTCACTCTTTGTGTACCATCACTATGTCTCATCCTCTCACCTAGGCCACCTTTTATTACATTGAGATTTGACCAAATCAATCACTAACCCTAGATCTCCAAAGTGATCAAAGGTTGAGATCTAATCTCACCTTCACTTTAGATCTAACGGCTATGACTTAATCAAACTCTCACTTAAGTTACTAATGCCACTAACTTAGGCATTTAACCTAATTAATTAAAAGAACATTCACTTTAATAAATGACTCATAGAGTGAACTTCCTAAGGTTTTCTGAGAAGTTACAAGGACGACTTCCACAGGCTAGACACCAAGCCACTATAAAAGTACCTGTCCGACGATACAAAAGTCAACACATCATTAGTGTCTGTTGTCACTCTTGTGGAAAAGGGGTACTATTGGGGGCTTTGATAAGGGTAACGTATTGTTCCCCTCATACTTAACATCTTCCATCCTGGGGCCTTCCACAATGTAATAAACTTCAATATGGCTATTACGTGTACGCCAAAAAGGCCCATGGTTCATTCGTTTATGAGAAGAAGGGCTAGAATGTCGAGGTCGATGCAACTGCTATAAAAATAATAAAGAATGAATGATATGAAAGAAAGAAGAAATAGCAGGGCAATGAATGACCAACTCAAAAGCCTAAGGTCAGCTTGAGCTCTACCCCCTCCAATCGTAATCGCCCCTAGTCCTAATGCATTGAATGCATAATCATAAGGACTTTATCTCGGGGAAAAAATTATGAAAGAAAGAATAAATGCTTGAAACCTGAAAAGGGGACTTGCAATGCAATAAAAGAATATCAAAAGGCAAGATAAGGGGTTTGGAATGCAAAAATTACCGAGGAAAGGCTATCTCAAGCAACAATGCTCCCTCTATAAAGGCGCTCATGAAGATGAACCAAATATGGTGCCTTGCATGTTAATGACACCATCACCATGAAGTCAACCCAGCACATTTCCATCCACCATACTTACAATTAGATGGGTTTCTCGAGAAATATCCCTCTACCTGGGTACTGGCAACACCTAATAGGGTCTTTTGATGGTCCTCCCATACCTAAACTTGCCAAATTGCATAAAGCCTTGAGCTAATGTGAAGTTTGAAGGGGATACCTAATGTGAATTGTCTATGTGGCTTATGTATTAAGTGATGGCCTACTTTGTATGCTTCTAAGGACTCTTGAACCTTGTGATTGTTGGTCTTACTCGATTCTATGGCTTTGATTGATTTGGGTACACCTGACATGGTTTTTTGGAGGACGTCCCATGCTTTCCCCCAGGACATTGTGCATTTTACCACAG
This sequence comes from Picea sitchensis, assembly GCA_010110895.2. Classification (NCBI taxonomy): domain Eukaryota; kingdom Viridiplantae; phylum Streptophyta; class Pinopsida; order Pinales; family Pinaceae; genus Picea; species Picea sitchensis. The sequence continues at coordinate 231,379 of SNQJ01S0030692.1, forward strand.
GACAAGGCACATGCGATGCACAGCATTGGGTCACCTGATGACTTGACACATTTAGATTTACCCTCTCACATCTCCTAGACCTTGGACGATGGACAGGTGAGGCTTCATTTGCAGATATGGTCATATTGGTTGACATATGGGCAGGAAGCCCACACTTTTGGACAATGTATCCACAGCATGATAGTACTTGGTTTGAGGACATTATTCTTGATGATGATTGGCCACCACTTGGAGAGCTGACAAGCCTTATTTTCACATTGGACGATGAGATTTACACCTTGGATGTTGATTGTTTTGAGGCTGACATCACACATATGATAGTTGTGATGATGGTAGGGCCAACCCTGTCATTAGGGCATCCTTGGTTGATGACTTGGGGCACTTGACATGACCTTTGATGAGGAGACATGATACTTCACCTTGCATGCACCACTTGACGACAATACGTGGCCTTTAGAGGCCTCCTACACCTTGGAGCAGGATGTCACCACACATGTGACCTTGGAGGGCTTATTTTGGTGTATTAGCAAGTTATTCTATTGTTTGAGGCTACTTGAGAGGTCATTCTAGACCTATCTCACTTGTATCATTGAATTTTTGTATTTTGAGGCATAGTTGTAGAAAGCGCCCCACCGCCCACCCCACCTTCGGAACCCCGCTCCGAGCAGATTCTCCATGGAAGCTTCCCTTGGAGCGAGCTTCCGAAATCCGAAAGTTCGCTTCTGGATTTCGAAAGCTCACTCCGGGGTGGAAAATGGGTGCTTCCTGCAATATTGATGTACATCCTCATGCTAAACCCAGATCTAATCAACAAATTTAAAATATGTTTCCAAATGTTCCTCAATAGGTATAGACTTGTTTCTACAAAACTTTAGGACTTTATACCTCCATTTGTCTGGGAATGAGTGAGGATGCCTTTCTATAGCAATAGGTTGTAATGGAGCATTCAATGTGGCCTAGTGTTCTTGTAATGATGGCATATTTATAATCCATTTGGATCTCAAATGAAACAACTAGAGACAACGAACTTGAGTGATTCATGTTATGTACAACATGTCATAGATTTCCTTTTGATAGTGTTATCGCACAGTTTGTAGCTAGGAAGAAGGGCTATAAAGTAAAGGGCCAAACTGGCGTAACAGGAACCTATCCCACCCAATGTCACCACGATGGGAAGGTTCTTTCTCTTTAGGGAGGTGAGGCCCAGGGGAGACGTCCCCGGTGACCTGGGGTTTTGAAGAGGCTAAAGGATAATCAAACAATGACAAGTTTCCCCCCTTCACAGATCACCACCAGAACAGATAGTCTGGCTTATAGCCAACAAAGATAACCAAGTAGAATCCCTACCCGAGAACAAAGCAAACAATAAACTGATATATGCAGGCTTTAGTTAGTACTTCATATATATCAAAGACTATCTGATATTCAATGTAAGCAATTTGAAAGTAAATGTTGACGAAGTCAATGTTTACAAAATAACACTGAAAGATAATGTCACTTCACCAATAAATACTAGAACAATATGGCATTCAATGCAATAAATCAATACTTGACTTAACTAATGCCTTTAACTACCATTCAATTGCTCATAAAGTAAAACGTTGCTGCATTAAGATGTAATAACCAAGGATGACGTCATCCACTTAGGGTTAGCAGGGTTAGCTAGAGCTGGGGTTAGTGTAGTTAGGGTTTAAAATTCAAAGAGTTTGAAAGTTGTTTGACCAATTTCACTTCAACGTTGGAGGACTTCTAGATCAGTGCCTTAGGGTTTAATGGAGTCAAGAGTGAAGGATGCACAGGTTGAAGGAGGACGACTAAGGACTGGAGGGAAGAGCTCTGAAGTGTTGCTATGGCAGGGCCTCAGAGACAAAACCCTAGGGGAGAGAGGCTCACTCCGATATTGCTATGGCAAGGCCTCGTGCTCTCTCCTCCTTCCTTAGATGGCAAAAACGGCTAGCATGAAATATAAAGTCAAGACAAGAGAGTCAAATGAGGTAGAGTGTTGCTACAGCAAGGCTTTAACATCAAACCCTAGAAGAAAACGGCCCTAAGTGTAGATAACCTAGGCCTAGGACGTCTTCTCCTTCTTGAGCTCAAACAGGTATGACTAGCAAAGGGAGAAAAGGAGAAAGGAGTGTAGCTACGGCTAGGCTCTCTTTTCCTATTCAATGGATGAAAATATCTCTATCAAGGGACATGAGACAAGGACCTACTTGTGTGCTTGTCACATAGGGTTTTTGTTCAACAATAATCATAAATACATGCAAGAAATTAAACTACAACCATTCATTCAAGAAGTTTTGCAGAAAAATACTTACAATTCACCAAGAAATAAATGTGCAAACCCTAGTTGTAACACCTTCCTTCAAGAGAGAAACCAAAATATGCCAAAATAGCCTTCCTTCAACAATTGCGCATCACCCAATTATCCAATGACCCAAGATAGGGCGCTAATTTCAGACCTCACTAATGAGTGAGTGAGTTGTGATGAAAAAATGAGTCAAAACCCTCAATATATAGTGTATCAATTACCTAATTTACTTTTTAGGTCATAAAAAGGTCGACAAGGCCATAATACCAAAATAATATTGTTTTTACATTAAATGCTAGACTAAAACCCTAATCAAGCAAAAAGGTAAGACGTCACCCCTTTCTAGGGTGACGTTAGCCCCTATTAGGGCAAATGTAGCCTCCTGAAGCAAGACGTTAGCCCTCATTGGGCTCCTCCCAGCTGCCACACGTGCCAACTGCCCTGTCCATCTGCCAATATGCTCATGATGACGTCATAAGCCTCCTGGTTACGTCCTAGGCCATCTAGAGCCAACGTCCCACTGAAAATGGGTCGATCCCCCTAGGTCAAGCTGTGTCGGGATGCCTCTGGTGGAACGTCCTCTTCTTCTCCGATGCAAAGTCTCTGATCATCCTCTACCATGTCTTTGCCCCATGATGGGGTCTCAACATCCATCTGGTGGGCTCTTCAGCCCCATGGAGGTCCGAACTGATCATTTCCCCATGTGTACCGGTCCAAATGGTACCTGTCCGTCGGGTATGGTTCTGCACATCAAAGGCTACGCCCTCCATGGGCTCATCAATCACAGGGATCATGGCAATGTCAATCATATTTCATCACTAATATTATTAAACACATGCATAAAATCCCTAATACATCAATTGACAGCTCAAAAACGTTACACAAGCCTGCAATACAAGTCTGTGGAAAAGGACAAGGCGTCCTATTGGGCTGGTATCCACAGGAAAAGGAAAGTTCCTAGAAAGACCTCTTCCAAGCCATGTAAGTGGGTGGTGTGGTCAGGGGATGTCCAAGCATGTGGGTGCAATGATGGCCAAGGATGCAAAGGTGTTACCTGTGGGTGCCTTTGTAGAAGGCGAGCTATCCTTGTCATGGATGCATTTTTTCCAAGCCCATTCTTGCCTTTATTCTTTTTATTCTTTTATTTGCTTTTTTTGTTCAAAAGCTAATCAGGGGACACTGCCTTGGCATGGTGACCAGAGCTGACAGCGTTACCCACAAGTACTTTCGCAAAGATGAGAAGGTTGGCTCGTGATGAGACCCTCTTTCCCTTGGCCATGCAACCAAGAGTCACTGCTCTGACATGGTAACCAGCTGGTGGCAATGTCATACTGCTAGGTACCCATGGACCTAATAGGTCGGCTCGTGATGAGACCCCCCATCCTCTGATTAGGTCTTGTTTTATTCTTTTTCCGAGTCCCTCTTGTTTCTTGCTGAGAAGCCTTTTATTGCTTTCTCGGGGATCCCTGGGCGAAGCATCTCGAGATTTATTCTTAGGCTTTTATCTTTTACCAGCTTGCTTTTACCTTCTGGTCCTTTAGCCCCTTCTTCCCACGAGGTAAGGTGCAGTCCTGAAAATAGGTCAACCCAATGCCCGGACAAGGGGAATGGGATAAGTGAGCGGGAGATAAAATGGAAAAGTGGTGTTTTGATGGGAGCGGACGATGGCTTTTCAGAAATCCCCCCAGTGGCAAACCAAAACCTACAAACACAAGCTTGCTTGGGCATCCTGTCAATCCCCCCAAACATGGTCAAGTGGGCAAATGTAAGATCCAAGTAGTCGTTAGAAATAAAAGGAACCAGATGCATACATTCAAAGATTTTAATGATCAAATGTGACACATACCATGATACCTGGACTAATTACCCCATGGAGCAAGAACCTCTTTTGATACAGGACCAAACCGATGGTGATGGATGTTGTTGTTGCCGACAAGATAAGGACGATGGAAGAAGAAAAGGTAGGCCCTCCAGGGCCATGCTTAGGTCAATCCTGCTCTCGATACTCCATGTCTAGGACCTGTGGGCCTCGAGACATGATCTCCTAGTTATCCCTAAAAAGTGGGGATAACAGATAGAATAGGGCTTGTATCCTTGGTGGAGTCGCTAGGTTAGAGCTCTTAATGCCTTGCACACCACTGCTTGCTCTCGTGACAGGAAGCTCCATGGGGCGCTTCATTACTTTACATGTCAGTCTATAGATGATAGATTCATAGCATTTAGCAACTAGACTCTAGAGTCTAGCACAGTTTAAACTTTCTTGTTTTGGATGCCATTTTAATGTTACAATGTACAAATATGCATATTTTCATACATTATGCAGCTAATTTGTCTTTCTGCATGTTTTTTTAATATAAACGCAATATATATATATATATGTGTGTGTGTGTGTGTGTGTGTGTGTGTGTGTGTGTGTGTGTGTGTGTAATACATGCTCCCGGGATGCTTCCCTCCTGAGGATTTTTTTAAAATGACGCTCTCGATGCTCCGCTCCCTAAAAACGCTCCCACTCCGCTCTGCTCCGCGCTCTAGCAACATCGTTTTGAGGGGCTTTAGCGCTAGGGATTCCTCATATAAAGAGGCTAGTGCTACCTCCTAGGCAAATCACAACTTACACTTATGATTCATCACTACTATTTTCTCTCTCTTCTCTTTTTCGCTATGGATAACTAGTGCACACTTTTGGAGGGAAGATCTTTGTGAATGCTTTGTCTTATTGTTGGTGGATGATCTTGAGAAAGGGTTTCCTCATGCATTTTGACTTGGTTGAGTAATTTGTCAAGTTTAAATGTTTATGTTATATTGTGGTGAATGTTATGTTGTAATTTGTTACATGTTACCTTATTCTTGTTGAAACCCTAGGAAAGGATTATAAGTCTTTATCCCCCTCCCTATTTCATTCACCTATGTTTGTTGAAGCATTAAAGATCTAATCTAGGGATTGTAAGTCTTTATCCCCCTAGGTTAAAGTCTTTAGCTAGTTTCAAGACATAGGGTTTATAAGTCTTTAGACATTTAGGTTTGATCCTAGTAGATTGGTCCTAAGCCTGTGAATCTATAGTCTTAGGGTTCTCAATCCTCGCTCTTTTTGGCTCTCTAAGTCCAAATTCAAAGTGTGGCTTGACTCCATTGCCCAAAGAAAAGAAAATGGCACTAGACTTCTTGCTATAAGTGTGTAAACTTGAATAAACTCACTCTTTCAAAAAAGTAACATGTTGGGTGGATACTCAATCACTTCCTAGTGCTCAATATGGCTAGATGACTTGCAAATTCACTCAATAACTTGCTGCTGTTGTAAAGGTTAGTTACAGCCATTAGGGCTGGTTCAAATTGCTGATAACTTACTTAATATTGTGGTTTAAGAAGGCTAAATTTATTGTTGAACACTGGGAGCTTATTCCACTCATTAAGGGTTGTATTTTAATATTTTATTGGCAATTTTTGAGGGTTGATTTCTTGTTTACAAATATACTTTGCTGATATAAACTGTTAGTTATTGCAAGATTAATTATAGCATCCCTCCTTCATTGATAGCTAGTGTTTTGCTTATATTTCACTTCTTACACTCGGCTTTGGTTATTTTATTCATTGGAACACTCCTCTCACACACGTACAACCAATTGCCTTGTCTAAACTCTTCTTAACCTGCCCCATTTCCCTAAACCTAGTCTATCTCTTCAAGTGACCAAGATAGGGGACTGTAGACTTGCCTCTGGCTTGCTATAGGATCCTTTGAGGTCACAAGGAAAGCCTCCCTTGTGTTGGATCTTCATCCATCACTAAAACAAGGGAAGTACTTGTTTAGTTGATAGTGACAACTACTTCCAATTGTTACACAAGTTTGGTATCGTGTGAGGGTTTTGCACAAGTGCTAAATCCTCTGATAACACACCTCTAACCAATGTGAAAGCTAGATCATCAAGTGCAATGCTTTTTCTCCATGATAAGCAAGTATATCAAGCAATGAACCATCAAGGCATCTAACAAATCATCTTACATGTCATCGACTTGATGTTTTAGGCTTTCACAATGTGGTGTATTAATATTAAGGGTTTCCGGATTCACTGTGTTTGAGAGGTTGGTGTCGATGTTTTGGACCTGCAATATGCAATCCATCTTCAGGATAGAAAGATAAAAATCAAAGCAAAATCAACATGAAGAAAGATGCAAAACTTGCGATATGAAATGATTACCCATCCTAATAAATAAAGGATTAGCAACAAAAAGAAGAAAAAGAGGAGAAAAGTCGGCTGGAGAACAAGAAAATGGAAAAATGGGCCACAAATTAGAATGAACCCAGGAAGGTAAAAAGAAAACAAAAATACCAATGAAATAACAAATAAAAAGGAACTAATAATGATTAATAACTAAAAAAGGTACATAATAATTAATAACTAAATGTAAAAAATAAGAACTATTAATTAGATCAGTGTAATAACATAAGGATTAATCATAGTTATATAATTACTATTAATAATAAATACTTATTAATAACTATTAATAATCAAAGCCTAATAACACCTACTTCCTGTGTAGTATGGGACCACAGCGAGAGGGGCGCTCCCCCGCAGCGTAGTGCAGAGTCCAGACTACTTCCTGTGTAGTATGGGACCACTCTTCCACCAGCGTTCACAGCTTTGGAAATGGCATTCCCCTTATCATATTCCATGAACTTTATACAAATCAAGGATAAAAGAAACAAACTTTCTTGGTACAGCACAGCATGTTATTTTCTGCTTTTCATGTACAGATGCCAATGTAAGGCAGAGGCATTGACACACGTGCACGTGCGTAGAACTTTTAATAAGTATCCGATTCTACACAATGTCACCAATACAATTTTATATTTCTTTGACTAATATTGTTCTTGATAAAAATATCCAACATAAAATTTATATGCCATTGGTAACTGATAAAAGTGTTTGATATCAAAAATGTAAATATATATACAAGTTAATCAAGATGTGTATCTACGAAAATCACATAAGAATATAAGCCTTATAGACTGGCACGTTTCTAAGTACAGCACAGCATGTTATTTTCTGCTTTTCATACACAGCTGCCAAAGTAAGGCATGGGGGCATGGACACACGTATACAACTTTTATTAAATTATTCGATTGTACACAATGTCACCAGTACAATCTTATATTTCTTGACTAATATTTGCTCTTAATAACAATATTAGACATATAAATTTATACTCAGTTGGTAACTGATAAAAGTGTTTATTATAAAAAATGTAAACGTATATACAAGTTAACCAAGACGTGTATCTATGAAAATCACATAAGAATATAAACCTTATAGACTGGAATGTTTCCTGCAGGAGAAACAGGTCCAATTACTCTTTCACCAGGTAAAAGTAGTTGGAGTGCTGCCTCAAAAGCTGCATATGATGCAATTAGTTCCCATGCTATGAGAGTTGGTTTTGGACAAATTCTTAAAAAACCCTGAAGACCTTGTTGCTTGCAGAAATCCCAAAATTGAGATGCAGATCCATCCAGGTGAACCATTGTATACCATCTGCACATAAATATAAACTGCCAGATCAGAAGTTGAAGCTCAAAGACCATGTTTATATGTTATGAATCTTAACAGCACCCTTTTCATCTCCTCCGGCAACCTTTCAGTGACTATCATAATTAATCTTTTGATGAATGCACATAATGCCATAACAAAAACAAGTATTGGAAAAATATCCCTTTCCAAATGCATTTATCAAACAAGTCACACTACTTGAGGCATGCACATGATTTTTTAGGTTGTCATTTCCCCTCGAAATCTCTTGGGGCAATGAATTTGTAAAGCTCTAGTCAAGTAAAATTGTATTAACACAACAAAAACAGGCCTCATTGGGAAGTTTAGTGGATCAGAAAGAATATCCCTAAGATACATTAGGGAGATTAAAGGAGAGGTCACAATTTCCCCACTTGCAATGGTTTTTCTGTCTCTGTATTTTCAAGTTAGTATCACTAATTTAGAATTTTGGAATTTAATTAAGACCTTCATTCACTAGGTAGAGTGGGTTGAAGCTTTGGACATGGACTCGTTTCTTCAAATTCCATGAGAAGATCATCAGTCAGAGCTCCAACGATGATTAAGTTTCACAGGTTGCCTTAAAAGCTCCAACATAAGAAAAGGTAAATAATGATCACGAATATTAAAAAGAAAATTTGGTATGATCTGTTCCAAAAGTCGAGGAGTTTGAATCCTGCATTCACATCTGTCTATAATTTTCTTATGTGAGAAAGGGCCAAGAAGTCCATATTGAAGCACCCCATTCCAATACCATGACAAGTTTTAACATTGCAATAATCGAATTATTGTCTGGAATACAATAACAATCTGATAAAATATAGAAACCTAAATTCCTATGTAGAGGTTTATGGAAAGAACAAATCAATAAGTTAAGAGAATGTCAACTCCAAATCACTATCAGAAAACATGGACATCAGGAAGGTGTGGGTGAAGAAAAGAGCATTGTTGAGGACAAAATCTTTTCATCATCAACAAGTAGAAACAAAGAAAACACCTGACAAACACATTCAAAAGAGGATATAAAGTCTTAGAGGGTACCCCCAACATGATGGTGGCAACTGTCAACGTGGATATAGGGTGGTCAGGATTTCAAGTTGATTCAGTAAAGAAGCTGACCTCAACACCACAATGGTCAAGGTCAGCACAAGTGCAGGAAATCAAATGGCATATATGAAGTCAGCCCACATAAAAGTAGGCCCTCCGTTTGTAATAAAATTAGAGGCAAGCAACCTCATTCGAGGCATCCAAGTATATTTTTCAACAAAAATTTTAGACAAGGGAAGAAATTGAACTACAGAAGGGTTTGTCTCTGTTACAACAAAATCTAGCACCCCTGTATGATGTAAAGTCCCAAGCATCAAGAGGCTAGTCTTGTGCAACTTAGAAAGGCTACCCACTGTCACCTCAGTGGCTCTTCCTCCTCTTTAGGTTGGCTCTTCTCCAACTCGAGTGGGGCTTCCCAAAAAGGTAGGATTGCTAAGGCTATGGAATGGAGACTCTAGGTGATGTATGAAGAGTAAGCCTTAACAAAACATAAGTTGCAGCATCTAGAAAAAATGGAAATGGGAAAAAGGAAATGGGAATTGAAGGATAGAAAGAAGAGGGAAGAAGGAAATGGGATGATATGGACCAATGTTTATCTATCTGTGGGCTAATGGATTCATGAAACATTGCATGAATGATGTGAAGTCCCAAGCATCAAGGGGCTAGTCTTGTACTTAGGAAGGCTACCCACTGTCACCTCAATGGCTCTTCCTCCTGTTTAGGTTGGCTCTTCTCCAAGGGGGGCTTCCCTAAAAGGTAGGATTGCTAAGGCTATGGAGTGGAGACTCTAGGTAATGTATGAAGAGTAAGCCTTAACAAAACATAAGTTGTAGCATCTAGAAAAAATGGAAATGGGAAAAGGAAATGGGAATTGAAGGAAAGAAAAAAGAGGGAACAAGGAAATGGGATGATATGGGACCAGTGCCTATCAATCTATGGGCCAATGGATTCATGAAACATTGCATGAATGAAGGAACTAATTTGTCACAATCAACTACTTTTGATGGTTATATGGTAGAAAGGGTTAGTTTGCCACATTCAACCTTTGGGATGAAAGAACTCGTTGATACATTCATCATTTGGGTGTATACTTAAGGTAAAACGAACTAATTTTATGCAATTCAACCTTAAGTGTTTGCTGGAAATTAATGTGTGAAAACCTAATCTTGGAGACCTAAGAGTGCTAATCATCAAAGCAATTTGATGGTGTCGTTATATTAGGCTGGATTATAATTCCATTTCAACAATTAGTTTATTAGATGAAGGAAATAAAACAAAATTATAACAGCAAGGAAAGCAAGAGGGAGAATCTCCTCACATTGTGTTACTCCTAAATGAAAAATATTCCATTAATAGGCCTTCAAATTTAAATGATAGCATGAGGTTTTCTACACATAATTAACAACAGAATTGAAGAGTGTGTGCATAACCATATAACTGTTAGAATATTGGGTGTGCTCGTTTAACCATAGACAATATAGCAATATTGTCACCCAACCATAGGCACTAATGCCACCCCCGAGCACCTTGACCTTGACAGAGAGAAGAATTTTGGTAGCAAACCAATAGCCAACCAATGTTAATGCTCCAAGCAAAGATAACCAAAGCTGATCAGAGAGTCCAACCCAAAGAAACCGAAAATGCAAATTTCAGAACTGCGGCAGCAGCTGCTCCCCAGACTTGCACACTACTAGCCTTCTGCAGTGCGCACTAGTGTATTTCTGCAATTCTGAGAATTCTGGCTAAAATGAAGATTGTCCTCTTGTTGTCGTCCTTATACACACTTGCAAACATGAGCCAAGTCCTACTCACTTAGTGTGTCCTTGGAGGCACAATGCCTAGGTTCAAAGCCCACTGTTAAATTTATAACAGCTGCAAGAGCCATTCTCCTGGAGGATGGCAAAGACCCTAGCTAAAGTCTAAGGGCCCCCAGTGCACTCCTGGGGGCACTTGGTCTGAGACCATACAGTCAGTGCCATGGCAAAAGACCCTTCTT
>SNQJ01S0030693.1:0-10573 GCA_010110895.2 Picea sitchensis
ATTGCAGTAGTTGGAGGTTGAGGACGAACGGTGACATATTTTGTTGTATTGAAGAGCGTTACCGCAGTTTATAGTTAATTTCATGCATGCACTAGAAGATACGCGCCTGCGCTTTCTACGTATCCACGAGAGGAAAATCAATGTTGTTTCTAATTTGGCACATTCATATATTTATCATTTATCTCCCTAACCTCAATCCCTCTGCATCTGTATGAACACTTGTGACAATTGGCGCAATCTCAACCCCTCGCCATAATCTGCTTTGTTTCCAAATTGGCCCGTTCATATCATTATCTCCCCAAAATCCCGACCCTCCGCATCTATGCCAACACAATCTCTTTCTTCTTCTAATTTGGCTCATTGAAGATTTATATATTTATCTCCCCACTCTCTGGCAATTTGCAGTGCATTCCAATCAAATATTTCATTTTACTCTCGTTCTCATTCACTGCAGACAATTTGCAGTGCAACCTGCAATGGCTCTGCCACCACTCAATCTCCTTTTGCAGGGTCTTCTAATATTGTCCCTTAAAGCTGCACCTTTAAGGGACAATATTACAGGTGGGTTCTGATAGATCCGATAGATAGATCCAATAGATCCTTGGATCTACAGCCCAGATCACATCATGATTTTGGATTTTAGAGGTTTAGTCACACCAACTTGCGATTCTCCCTTCACGCGAACTTCGAACTCATTGATACGACGGTCGAGGTGGGTCCCTATATATCCTTAGATCTACGGCCCAGAACACATCGCGATTTCGGGTTTCAGAATTCAAAGGATCCATCCCTTTCATGATGGTTATCAACATTCATCAAACCTACGAAGGCTGAAGAAGTTGAGGCACTAATGCCTATGTTCCTTCCTCAAATATAACGACTGTGATAGACCTCATATCTTCCCGAACTAATCTCGTCTGTTCAACTTCCAAACAAAAGGATACTCTGTTTCGATACTTTAATTTATCGCTATCCCTCCTGATCTTTGTCAGTTATGAAGGATTTAAGAGCGTTACACTCTTTCTCCTGGACTTAACACATAGAGGGATCTTCGACACAACTATTGCACTCCTTCATCAAGTCTAGGACAAAAGTGGTTCTCGATCTTTGTTTTCCTCGCAGAGAGTCGGTGCATATATGCACTACCTATCTTGAGCTTAACAAACTTCGTCCTGCAAGGGACTCAGAACGACTAGTTGGGTCGACTTGCATACATGAAACTGTACCTAAGGTCGAAGAACTCACAATTCGTGGCTCTAGCTTAGGCCACCACAGGGCAAAAGCATTTAAGACTATAAAACATGTCTTATCCATATGATTTCCTACTTGCGTAATTTAACATTCAGGTAGATACAAAAGAAGAAAATATAGTATAAATCATTAATAAAACATAACCATCCCTGCAACATTCAAAGGATATCCAACTTTAACTCACAGTACCACTTAAATACACAAGATATGTGATTACTTATCTATTACAGGTGGTAGCCAACTCACTGACTATGGGTGTTCGTCCTTCCACCCTACCATAGGCTCAGAGGCATTCATTCTTAGCACTCTGGCCACCCCCATGCCAAGCCATGATATCACCAGGGAACTCTCGCAGTTCTCAAGGATTCTTTCTCTGTTCAACTTCTACTTGGGTTCTGTTCTTTGTAACTTTCAGATATTTCTCTCTATTATGGCCTCAACGAGGTTTATCTGATGCTCATCTAGCATCAATCTCGTAGCCTTCTATTCATTATCCCTTGGAGATATTTGTGCATCTCCCTTATAAGATTGCGCTCTCATCTGGTGTCTCTTTCCTGGTTGTCCATGTGCACCTATCTTACCTTCCTTATTTTTGGAAGGTTCCTGACCTATCATGGTCCTTCTGTCAAAAAGAAGCTCGGGTCTTCAGGTCTCTGTGGTACTTTGGGCTGACATTCTGCAGCTAGAACATGCTCCAATTCATGGGGGTGGTTCATAATTCAACCACTGGTCCTTTCTTCATTAACTGATTTCTCTCCTTGGGATCCGAAGGAGTTTTGTCATCTTGATAGAGCGAAATTTGGGGTTATTTGATATAATGAAACATCTCTTATAGTTTTCACATTCTTTCCTCTAGTGATATCATGGCCATTAATTTCAAGGTGTCACCCCCACAATCAGTTATTTGTAACTCAAACGATAATACATTTACATTGTCCACATGCCTTAGCATGGAAATTCCTATTTTATGATTAATTAAAAATTGGGGGGAAACATGGATATTACAAGATCCATTGTTGTTATTATTAAGAGACTATTTCCAAATTTGAGGTAACTCAAGACCATTGTAAGATTATTTTATTAATTTTTTTAACCATGAAAATCAATAACTCTTAGGATTGATTTGGCCTTGATTTGGGCTTGATTTGGGTTATGCTAGAGATTAACCATGGACGCTTTTCCTGCCATTACCTCAAATCCTAAACTTTAAACCACATGCAACTGCAAATAAAGCACACAGAGCAATCAGGTCAATTCCAACTGCAAATAAAGCGCACAGAGCAATCAGGTCAATTCCAACTGCAAATAAAGCGCATTGAACAATTTGTTCAATTTGTATCGATAATTTTATATAACACATACCCAATAATGAAAGTGTAATTCATATAACCAATACAATGCATGTAAGCTATTTTTATTATTGTAAGGTAATCCAAGACCAATCCATTTTTATTATTATTAAGAGACTATTGCTAAATGTGAGGTAACTCAAGACCATTGTAGGATTATTTTATTAATTTTTTTAACAATGGAAATCAATAATTCTTAGGATTGATTTGGGCTATGCTCGAGATCAATCCTACTACTTAACCATGTTATTTTATTATTTTATTGACAATTTCTACATGTGAGCTAGCCCACCAATAATGATAATGGGCACCAACCTACTAACATGAGTCATTGAGAAGAAGTAAGTAATTAAGGATCAACAAGAAAAACACAAATGATGAAAACAATAATTCAAGGCATTAGGCCTCTTAATCAAACCTAAAACACAAATGATGAAAACAATAATTCAATGTATTCAGAATCTTAATCAAACCCTTAGAGTAATTATGTTGTGGTTGATAGGGACATATTCCTTAAAGAATGGGAAATGACGATTCCGTATATAAACCAATATGAAATGGTCCAAAAATTCATAAAGGATTAGGACTTGGAATTGACACATTGTGACAAGGGCATGATATGTATGAGGTACAAAACATCCCTTGAATGAAGCATAAATGATAGCTAGATTCATTTATGACCATGTACCTTAATGAGATAACTCAACTAGAATTTAATGTGGAGTTTAGGAAATTTCACCTATTCTTCAGCTCTCAGTTTGGAATCAAATTCAGGGTCAGACAAGAAAATAAAAGTTGGGGTAACCACCCAGCTCCTTGAGGATTGCGTTCATGCCCCATTTAGATCGAGGATGAGGATGAGCCCAATGTTATTTTAGAGTCAGTTATGACCATAAACCTTAGTGAGATAACTCAACTAGATTTTAATGTGGAGTTTAAGAAATTTCACCTATTCTTCCGCTCTAAGTTTGGAATCAAATTCAGAGTCAGATAGGAGAATAAAAACTGGGGTAACTACCCAAATCCTCCAAGATCGCGTTTATGCCCCATTCAAATCGATGACGAGGACGCACCTAGTGTTGTTTTAGGCGATGCATACAAAGGGAAGGGTCTTCTCAAATCTCTTGAGAAGTCCATGACCCAATACTTCGGGTCCTGATCTTCTTTCTCTGTGATTTTTTGGGTTTCTAAAATCATAAGTTTTTTGTCTTTCTTGATCTACATATAATCCATTTTTTCGTACCCCATTAAATTAAATAATTCTCCACCTCATTCATGGACTAACTGCTTTGGATTAGTCATTCCATACTTTTGGAGGAAGAAAAATTCAATCATTTTTATATTAAATACTTTTTTCTCATTTCACATAAGTTCCAAGATAGAAAGGAGTGGGAGTGAAGGGAGTTGTGAATCTTTATTCATATATCTAGATTCGGGAGATAATAGATCTAGATTAAGATGGATTTTCATTAATCTATTATTATTATTATTATTATTATTATTATTAACACATCATTGCCAAATGTGAGGTAGCCCAAGACCATTGCCACATTATGTTATGATTATTTTTAACCATGGGAATCAGTAACTCATAGGATTGATTTGGGATATTCCCAAGATCAAGTGTAACACACCCAACCCCCTTACTCTCCCTTAGGATGGTGGGATGTCCATTTTACCTCTACGTCTTAGGATAAGAGTTTTGTACATCAATGTTTTAATTCAAACTTCTCTTATCACGAAATTTGTTGTATTAAATTCTACTTGTTTA
This sequence comes from Picea sitchensis, assembly GCA_010110895.2. Taxonomy (NCBI): domain Eukaryota; kingdom Viridiplantae; phylum Streptophyta; class Pinopsida; order Pinales; family Pinaceae; genus Picea; species Picea sitchensis. Next base: position 4,372 of record SNQJ01S0030693.1, read on the forward strand.
ATACCCAAAAGTACTAACCAAATTGCTCTATGGAGCTCATTGGAGTGACTAGGTACTTACACATCCTCGATCGGATGGTTAGAACCACTTCTGTCCTCTAGATCAAATATCTAAAATGACTCAGACTTCTTCCTTTCAGAACACTAGGTTGTAAGCCTAAATTTCCATTCCGACGGCTTCGTTCCGATGGATCATTCTGAAAAATCCAATGACTATCAAACTCGACAACCTATGGTTCTGATCTAAGCATTCCTTCAACTTACCCGATAAGTATCTCTTGTCTTCTAGATTTCTCATTAGATGATCTCACAATTTCCCATGAAGGTTAATCTCCTTCACTCCACTGGGAACAATAACATTTTCCCTCTTCCCATTGATCTCAAGACCTCCACGGGTTTATTAGGAACCTTCCCAAATGGATTTAGTTTTCAAAAGGAAGTCTATTATATTCTCTACAATCCATCGATGACCTCCTCTTAATAGTGTCATTTTCTTTCCAGTAAGTACCAAGCCGCTGTCCTAAAATGCTTCAGTCTGAATCCGAGTCTTCTCTTTTCAAGGGTGACCATTAATCTTTGGGGGGAGCTTTATATTTATTCAAATTAGTTTCCCATCAACTCTTTCCATTAGAGTTAATCATGTAAGTCTCCTCCTCATTACCTCATCCGACCGTGAGCTTACAACTCACTCTATTTTCTATACTTCTATGGCCATTTTGAGGGCCTAAATGAAGGTTTTTAGGGATCTAGCTTCTCAATGATAGCCAAACTATTGAATGAGCCCCCAAAATGAATCTCCTTGATGATACCTTTCCAACGATCTATCACATGACTAAAATGGAGATTGTATGAAAAAGTTACGAGTTCAGGAAGTTGATGTACTAACTTACCAAAACGGGGCCCACTTGAATTTTGGCGCTTCATCTCCTAGGGTTAGGTTTTTGGATGTCTAGGGTTTTTTGCATTCTTTTTTATTGTAAAAATGCCTTCAAAGCCTCATTGTAATCTTCTTCTTGCGAATGCGCATAGACGTCAAATCCTTCTCAGAGATAAGCCGCCACTATTCAAACAAACTTGTTTCCGCTGCATTTTACAGTTTCATCTTATTTCGTTATTGAATAGAAAACCAGTTCTACTGTATCTCTATTATTTTCTGTTAAGCACCTATTAGTAATATTTATTCATTTCATTATTCTCATAAAATTTGTATTGGTGGTATTAGAGGGGTCTACTCCTTGTCATCTTAATGCATGTCCCCAACGAGGTCATAGTACAAAGAGTTGGGTCTCAAGATTATTTCTCTTGAGGACAAAATCTCTCGCATGCCCAAGCGACCTCTCATTGAAGGAGAAAAGAAATATGATGGGACAAGNTTCAAACTATTGATTGAGGAAGCCCTCACGCAACAAAGGAACGAGATGATGGATAGTTTCGTGCAAATCCTTCGGCGGCTACCAGCAGGCGACACATATTCTTAGAACTGAGATGCCACGCCCATATTCTGGGAAACTTTCTGTGAGAAAAAGGAAACAGAGGAAGCCTCATTATTTTTAGTCACGACCACCTAGGAATCCTTCAAGGATGTTATTAAGGAACAATACTACCCTGTTGGAAGTTATGATGACCTATATACCAAATGGACCACACTGCGGCAAGAAAGAGACCAAGCAGTGTCAGATTTCAAAAATATCTTCCATACCTTGCGCATGAAGTTGGGTATTAAATATTCAGAGAGACATCTGGTTCTCAATTATCCCAGTTCTCTTCATAGATACATCTAGACGAAAATGGAATTTCTGAGCATCTCATCCTTGGGCACGACCTACCGATATGCCATCAAAATCGAGGAGAAGCTCAAACAAAAGACACGACAATTTGGGCCTCAGAACCCCGCACAACAAAAGAGAGGAAAGGGCAGCCCCAACCCACAGAACAAAGGACAGAGAAAATATGGACAGTATCAGGAAACCCATTCCAAGCCGTAAGCAAAGAAGGACACCAAAAAGACAAAGAAAGATATCGGGAAGTGGTGTGACTTCCATAAAATCCCTTGGCATAACACTGTTGACTGTCACTCAAAGCAGTAGCTTGTGGCCGAAGTGAAAGCCTCTGAATCAGATGAAAATTCTGACTTTGAGCCAAAACTAGAAAGGGGAATATGGATCATTGATGAGGAACCTAGTGCCACTGTTTCTACAACCAAGCTCAAGCCTGGTGAACGAGACGAGCCATAAGAAGGAGAGTGCCTCTTCCATTCACAGATGCGGGTAAAACGCACCCCGATGCACCTCATCATTGATAGTGATAGCGAGAAGAACCTCATATCAGTAGAGGTCATCAAGCGGCTGGCCCTACGAACAATGTCGCACCCACAACCCTACACCATTGGATGGCTCTGCCAAGGAAGCGATATACGTGTTAGCCAATAGTGTCGACTGTTGTACGACATCAAGCCCTTCAAAGACGAGGTATTATGTGATGTTTCTCCTCTCAAATTTTTTCTTGTTCTTTTGTGTCAACCTTATTTATGGAAACTTCATGTTGTATATGAGTCTAGGACTCGTAGTGTTATTATTACTTTGAACAGGAAATTGTACAAGATACCTAAGGCAGTCCCACCTAGTGCTATTTCCTTGATCTCTTCTAAGAAATGTAGGAAGGACATCTCTTAGATGGGGAAGTTTGTCTTCTTCGTGATTCGCTCTCAAAATAAGTGAAATATCACATCCACATCCAGGGTCTCTGCGTCCGACCTATCCACACAGCAGAAGCAAGTAGATAAGGTCTTGGAATAATAATCGGATATCTTCTCCTTACCTACAGGGGTACCTCTGCACTGTTAGGTCAAGCACCCCATAGATCTGACCCCGGACTCACCACTACCCAATGGGTCAGTCTATCGTTTCTCTTTGTTAGAGAATGAGGAGATCAAGTGACAGATTGAAGAACTCCTCCACAAAGGGAACATTTGGCCCACATCATCACCTTGGGGGAGCCCAATCGTGCTAGTACATAAGAAATATGTAACCTGGTGACTCTGTACTAATTGTCGGGCTCTGAATAAAATCACAGTTAGAAACTAGTACCCAATTCCCCGAATTGACGACCTCCTTGATCAACTCATGGGGGCCAAATACTTCAGAAAGATTGATCTTAATTGTGGCTACCACCAGGTCCCGATAGAACATAAATATGTATCGAAGACCTCCTTCAAGTCAAAGGAAGGCCTTTTTGAATGGTTGGTCATGCCCTTTGGTTTGACAAATGATCCATCCACTTTCATGAGGATGATGGATGTTATCCTCTGACCATTCACTAATACTTTTGTAGTGGTGTATCTGGATGACATTTTAATTTACAACAAGACTTGGGCCGAACACTTGCACCATATTCAATAGGTTTTGCACACCCTGCGGCAGCACAAGCTATACGCCAACTTGGAAAAATTCTCATTCAGCATGGACAGGGCCCATTACCTGGGCTACATCATTAATTAGCATGGTGTACATGTGGATCTAGCCAAGATCCAAGTCATCCATGACTGGCCAGCCCCAAAAACACTCAGTGAGCTTCGAAGCTTCTAGGGCCTTGCCAGTTTCTACCGCGGGCTCGTGTTGGGATTCTCCATTATTGAATGGGCCCTCAACCAAATAAACAGGGGTGGTGGTAAGGCAAAATTTGCGTGGGGCCAGTCCCAACAACAAGAGTTCGATGATTTGAAGAAATTCTTGTGCTTGGCCCCAATAAATTCACTACAATACCTGCAACATCCCTTTGAGATCAAGAAAAATGCTTCATACTATGTTGTGGGCATCATTATCACTCAACACGGCCACCCCATGGCCTATCATAGTGAGACACTGTTAGATACTTTCTGTAAGTACCCTACTTATAACAAAGAAATGTACTCCATTGTGCAAGCATACCGCCAGTGGAGACATTACATTCTTGTGAAGGAGACAGTCATCCACACTGATCATAAGCCACTATAGTTCATGCAGACACAGGGAAAATTGCAGAATGGCTGCCATCAAAAGTGGTCCACATACTTGCAGCAATTCCACCTCAAGATCAAGTATAAAACAGGAAGCACCAATCGTGTCACTGATTTTCTCAGCAAATCGCTAGTCATGGCACTCACCACGGTGCTAGAATCTTGTGGCCATGAGACATATGGATGGCCCCAACTCTATGAGATAGACCCTGACTTCTCCACCAACTACCAAATGTTGGGTGCAAATGTAGTTGTCGATAATTTCCATCTTCAGGATGGGTTGTTGTGTCATCTGGTCCATATCTATGTTCCATCAAGTGAGCGCATGAAGCTTATATGGTAATCCCACTATAGTCGGGTGGTAGGACACTTCAGCATCGAAAAGATAGTGGAAATGCTATAGAAACATTTCTACTGCCCAAAACTTTGACAGGAGGTCAGTAAGTATATCAAGTCATGCACTGTCTACGTTATTGCCAAACCGACCACTAAGAAACAGGGCCTGTACACCCATCTTCCTACTCCTGACAGGCCATGGGAATCCATCTCAATGGACTACATGTCAGACCTCCCATCCACCAAGCGGGGAAATGACTATGTTTTTGTGGTTGTTGATCCCTTTTCTAAGATGGTGATTCTGGTTTCCTGCAAGAAGAGCATCACAACAGAGGCAATTGTCAAGCTCTTCTTTGAACAAGTCTAGGTACATTTTGGAATCCCACAAACCATTTTATCAGATCGAGATAGTCAATTTCTCAGCACATTCTGGTCGAGCCTCTGGTCACTGTTGGACACCAAGCTCACCAAATCCACGGCCTTTCACCCCCAGACAGATGGCCAAACCAAGGTTTTAAATCGAATGATTGTGTATATTCTTCGCATGTATAATTCAAATCACCCTCACACATGGGATGAGATCCTTCCCTATGTCTAGCATAGCTACAACTGAGCCATGCATAGCTCAACTGACCACATCCCCTTTCAGGTGGGGTTGGGATTCCAACCATTGGGTCCCATATATGTTGCACTTTCCCTTGCAGTCACCTTGACTGACTCATCTCCTACTCCAACTGAAGCTGACAAAGCCACCTAGTTCATTGAGTGGACCCAACACATCTACCAATAGGTTCAGGATATCCTATAGAAGTGTAACGAACCTCAAATTTCGTTACGACAACAAGCCTCACATAACAAGTGCAATTTTTTTTTTGTGTGGGTGTATGTAGGAAGGTAATAATGACATTATACTCAACATCGCAACATGACGATGAACACAACGCATGCAACTCATGCTACAACAACCATAACGACCTAACGTAAAATCACATCAAGCACCTGGAAGCAATGTATGATATTTAATTGATGAAGAATAAGTATGACTACCCGCCTATCCTACCCTGCAATGGTTAGGACCTCCAAGACACATAAGCAACGCTCAAGCCCAGGTTCCCATCGATTTTGACCATTTAAGGTCTCAAGGCTGGTGACTTTTCTGAGGAACAAGGAGGTGTCTACATCCCACCCGATACAACCAGACCAAGCCTACTAAGCTAAGGACAATCATCCTAACAACCCCACGTACCCAAAATTAATTACACAAGTAACTAGAACCCTTACAGTGAGAAACCAAGAACATTAAATGTTTACAAAACCAAGTACACACATTAATTGAAATGAACAACAACACCCTCAATGGGAAGGGAAAGCTAAAAATGACTTCGTCAACAACCCAACCATTAATCAAGGCTAAAAGGTCAATATCTATGATTTAAATTGGCGTTAATTACAGATCAATTAACCAGTCTAAATTCCATTAGTCAATGAGTTACCAACCAGACTTAACATGAATTATGACTCAATTTAGCGTGTCTAAGTCACCAATTAAGTGATATCTATAAATCTAGCTAACATCATTTACATATCTAAATTAGCAAGTCTAAAATTTGCAATCTAGTCTTTAATCACCATACAAATTTTAATATTTATTACAACCTAAATGGACAATTCTATAATAATCCGAATCCCCATCCAACTAGCCATAAACTTGAATAACAACATTAACATTCTTAAAGTGGAATGCTACCATTAACACTTATAAGAAATTAAATCTCAACATGTAGTCTAGCTATATTGATCGAACTAACAATGCTAGCGGTCTACTATCATAGAGAAGGGAACTTCTAACTATTAACAGTATTGTAGCAATTTA
>SNQJ01S0030693.1:10583-29457 GCA_010110895.2 Picea sitchensis
CTAAGTTTGACTTTCCGCTTTTTCCCTTATGTTCCCTTTTTCCCTTTTTATGTTTACCTCTTTTCCTAGTTTCCTAATATTTTAGATTTTCCCTCTTTCCCCATTTTAATTAGAACTAAAAAAGGTAGGTGTGGAAATGAACCCTTTTTCCCTTTTCTTATTTAATTAGTATATTTTAAATTATCAAAAAGATAAAACAATTAATTATTTCTTCTTGTTTTTTAATTTCATTCCAACAGATTTTTTTTTTCTTGAATAAATTAAATTTCTTACTCCCTCTATGTTACAAGATTTAACGAAGATCATACTCTTTATTTATTTATTTTTTAAATTTTATTATATATATATATATATCAAAATTCTTTTAATAAAAAGGATAAAATTTTACCACTAGCATGATTTAGACCTAGACCTTAATTTTCATGATGGGTGACATTTTATTAGGGAATTTGTTTTTTTAAATTCTTATCATAGTTTTCATCCTAAGGCCATATAGGTTCATTTATTTATCAAAACAACACGATGTGCCCTTCAGGACGCACTAGGTGCTCCAAGGGTGCCACTCGCCTCGTCTGTTCCCTTGCGCGACGTGCCCTTCATGATGCACTACATTCTCCAAGGGTGCCACTTGCCTCTTTCCATTTTTCTTACGCGACGTGCCCTTCAAAATGCACCACGTGATCCAAGGGTGTCACTCGCCTCTTGACTAACTTGGTAGACATAAAAAACCCCTAGAGTTAATACTCCGCCAAGTGAACTTGTGGGGGACTAAGGGCCTCTAAGGAATAAGTCCCCTACCTTATTGCACCCCTTAGAATCATCGTGAGCGACTGTCGCAGTCTGCCCTCACGACATCGTGGGTCCTCTCGAACTAGGTAAATGTTAACCTACAGTTTGAGCCACAACGAGAGTGCTAGTAGGCTATGGCATGGCTGCTATCCACACCTCTCCCTCAACATCTCTGGTAGTCATGCATGACCGCTTTACTCCACATGTGAGTTTGGTCAGCAAGTTATCATCAGCCTGCATCATCGACAAATCATGTCAGAACATATCCATATCATATCATCTAATGAGATGCACTAATATCATAGTAAAACAATCAAACCCCAATGGTACACTCCCTGACTTGATCCGAGGTCCAAGGGGTTCCATCGATGCCTCTGCATCCTCGAGGTCCAAAATCTTGCACACTCAGTAAAACCAAGTCAATAGCACCTGTCTATGTCGACGAGGTAAAATAACATGTCATCATCCCATAACGCCTCATAATCAAAATCAAAAGTTTTAATAGCATAATAATCTGGATCACTTGCGAGCAAGTGTCCTCAAAGAATAAGTTCGCTTAGTGCACCAGAGCAGGATGTTACATACACCCCTCTTGGTCCAAAATTCGTCCCGAAGTTTCACAATATATATGCTGAAATAAAGTGTATCACAGTATCATATGTCTATCTATCAAACAAAAATGGAAACTGCTGGCACATATCATATGCATCCTCCTAGGTTCATTGTTTCACTATTCCTTTTATGTAAGTAATCTCCAATTCGTACTCACTAAGCAATTCCAACCAACGTCGTTGTCGCACGTTCAGGTTGCTTTGCGTAAAGATGTGTTGTAGTCCACAGTGGTCAGTATTTAGTTCAAATTTTCATCCAACAAGGTAGTGTCTCCAAACCTTCAAGGCATATATGATGGCTAACAACTCCAAATCGTGCGTCGCGTAGTTCTCCTCGTGTCTTCTCAGTTTCCTCAAAATGTAAGTGATTACTCATCCGTCTTGCATCAAGACTCCGCCTAAGCCTTCCTTGGATGCGTCAGTGCATACCAAGAAGTCCGTGTCCATGTCCGGGACCTTTAGTATCATTGTTGTTGTCAACAACTCCTTGAGCCTCCGAAATGCTTCCACACATTTCTCGGTCCAAACAAACTTCTGGTTTTTCTTCTGCAACTCCATGATCGGATTTTCTATCTTCGAAAATCCCTCGACGAACCATCGATAGTATCTTTCTAAACCCTTGAAGCTACGCACATCTGGGACATTCATCGGTGCAAGCCATTCCATAATGGCCTTGACCTTTGCTGGCTCCACAATGATACCTTCATCGGAGATGACGTGCCCTAAGAGGTAGATCTTCGATTGATAAAATGAGCATTTGGATAACTTCCCATACAATTTGTGCTCTCAGAGACACTGTAGTACCAAGTGAAAGTGCTCGTCATGATCCTCCGTCATTCGAGAGTAAATCAAAATATCGTCAATGAATACTTGGACGAACTTGTCCAAGTACTCGTAGAACACCCCATTCATCAAACTCATAAATACCCCTAGGGAATTTGCTCGTCCAAACTGGTAAACAGTAAACTCGTAATGTCCAAACCTCATTTTAAAGGTGGTCTTAGGGACATCATCTTCCTTGATCCGTAACTGGTGATACCCTGATCGCAAATTGATCTTTGAGAACATCGTCGCGCCCTTCATTCGATCGAACAGATCATCAATCCTCGGCAACGGATATTGATTCTTGATCGTGGCCTTGTTTAATTGACGGTAGTCAATGCAGAGCCTCCACGACCCATCCTTCTTTTGTATGAAAATAACAGGTGCACCCCACGGTGACACACTAGGAATTATCAGTCCCAAGTCCAACAAATCCTTCAGTTGCATTCTCAACTCCTGTAATTTTGGGGTTGATATCCGATAAGGCATTCTAGTTATCGGTTTTGTTCCCGTTTTTAGGTCTATAGTAAACTCCAATTCCCTCTTTGGAAGCATCCCAGGTAACTCCTCCGGAAATACGTCCACAAACTCTCTCATCACCGGAAGGTTTTCTAAACCTTTTGCTAATCCCTTCTCATTTAACGCAAGGATCGCATAAATCTTGCACCCCTTGCACATTCTCTTCCATAGCTATAAGGAAGAGATGATCCTCAGGGAAAATCCCTGGTTCCATCCTACAATCACACGTCTCTTTCCCTCGTCATCAACCAAGCTCAATCGATTCATCTTATAGTTGAGTATCGCCTCATGAGATTCCAACCAGTCCATAACAATTACGACATCATAAGATCCTAAGATCGCGACGTACAAGTTGGCCCTTGTGAAAAACTCTCCTAGGTTAAGGATTCAACCCATAACCTTTCCTCCAACCTTTTGTTTGGCTCCCAAGGCCATCTCGATGAAGATAAACTCATCATGTTTGACTTCCTTTACCTTAATCCTTTTTAGCGCTACACCGGAAATGAAACTCTCGGTAGCACCGTGATCTATCAAAATACTAAGTGTTTGGTTAGCGATGGTACCTGTTGTCTCGAGCATAGTTAACTGATGCTCTGTCTGGTGGTTATTCACCATTGCATGAATCTAATGGGCCTTACCCATATCTCCCATGGTAGTGGGGCCGACTGATCCGAACACTCTAGTCCTCTCCATCGGGCAGTCGCACTGGTAGTGTGGCTCCCCACACGTGAAACACCCCTTCTTTGGCCCAGTAGTCCTGGTACCCAAAGTAGAAGGTGACAACTGTCCAGCCTAGAATCCTGGTCTGTTCTGCTAAATAGGCCTAGAATGTTGCTGCTACGATCGACGTTGTTGTTGATTCTATGGTCCCTGATAAGTAGTCCGTTGCTGAGGCGTCGGTTGTCGAGGTGTAGTGAAAGAAGATCCCCTCTGGAAGCCACGATCTCTCGGTGTATGTCTGGCTGGTGTCTGATGTTGTTGTGCTCCAGAAGAGACCTGCCCTGCTGGTCTCGTTGGAGTCCTGGTCTTACCCCCTCTGATAATCTCCTCCTCTCCTATGAGGGCCTTCTGGGTGACATCATGCAAGGTTTGAGGCATCAAAATACTGACCTTTGCACGTATGTTGTCGTTAAGGCTGAACACAAACCTGTTGACCTTAAGTTTCTTAGTGTTAAGGTGCGGAGCATACTGGAGTAGCTCCATAAAATGGGCCTCGTACTCGGGCATCATACGACCGCCTCAGAGCCTCATTGTAATCTTCTTCTTGTGAATACATGCAACCATTACATCTCTTCTCAAATATAATCCACCACCATTCCAACAAGCTTGTTTCCCCTGCATTTTACAGTTTCATCTTATTTCGTTATTGAATATAAAGCCAGTTTTATTGTATCTCTGTTATTTTGTGTTAATCAACTGTTAATAATATGTATTCATTTTGTTATGCTCATAAAATATGGATCATCATTTCTCTCGCGTATGCCTCCCCTATTCCTCTATGTGTTCTCTATTCCGCGTGTGGTTTTTCTGGTGGGTTTTCCGTCATTGGTCTATTCTTGGAAATTTTCCTTAGGATTCTTTTGATGATTGTTAGACGCAACCTTTGGTCATAAATATGAATTCGAAGGGCGAATCTAAGGGTTTCCTTATGCCAAATATTGAACTAATCCTTTCGTCTTCAAGTAATTAGATACGTGAGTAGTTATAATTACTTCAACCACCAACCCTAATCATCCATGGCTGGTCACGCGACTCCATGAAGAAATAAGTATTTTGACAGGTGTTGCATTCAAGTTTGCAAGTGTATGCTAGAATGTAGATGAATCTTCCTTTTTTCTTCATTGAAGCTTTTCCAATCCACCTCGCAAGTCCACCTCACCAATTTCACCTCACCAAATTCCACCTCACCAATTCCATATTGTGATATCATGGCTATTACTCAAGGCATTCCCTATCAATCATCTTTATGGTGTTTTCTATTAATCAATAACATAATTGCATTCTTCGTAATCACATTATATGAAGTCTTAGAATAATTACAATCATGGGAGAAAACATGGTGTTACTTTCCCCTACCCCTTAAAGAAAAATTGTCCTTGGTGCTTAAAACACCACATATACAATTATACAGAAAACAAAAATGGGAAATTCCACTCCCATGGAATTTTCCTTCTCCTAGGTAGCCTCATCTTCTCCAATATGCTTTCATTTCACCTTGAATTGCACCACAGATGGGTTCGACAACAATGTTTCTCTCCTATCTAGGATGCATTGAGTTTTGGGATGGAATTATCCCTCTGGTTCCACCTGTGTCACAGTCAAATAATTAACATGATTAGAATCATGAACATATTTCTTCAGTAAAGACAAATGGAATACATTATGACCTTTAATATTAGGCAGTACAACAATTCTATGTTCTATTGTTACTACTCTTTCTAGGACTTCAAACGGTCCACAATAGTAGGATGATAACTTAGCACATGTACCCATCCTTATAGAACTCCTTGTGGGTTTCACTATGAGATACACATGATCTCCTACCTTGAAATATCTATGAGTTCTCTTATTGTATTCATAGGTCTTCTATATATCATGTGATATTTTCAAATGCTTCCTTATTCTGATCATGGCCTGTTCCTTTTCCTTCAACAATTCTTTTCCAAGTGTAAGCTTTTCCACTGGACTATACCAAATAATTGGAACTTTTCACTTTCTTCCATACAGAGCCTCAAATGGGCTCATCTTCATTGATTCATAATAACCATTGTTATAGAAATATTATACAAAGGCTAGATATCCTTCCCATTATTTGGGTTGATGCATAATATGTATTCTCAACATATCCTCTAGCACTAGATTTACTCTCTCGATATGACCATCTATTTTAGGATGGTAGGACATGCATTCCCAATCCTGTAAACAATATTTTCCAAAATCTCGAAGTGAACTTAGTATCTCTACCCGAGATTATGGTCTTGAGTAGACCATGCAATCTAAAATTTTCCTTCATAAAACATCTACAACTTCTATAAATTTAAAACTAGATTTAATGGGAATTAAGTGAGCTACTTTGCTCAACTTATCCACTACTACCATCATCGCGTCATGTTTCCTAATTGTTTTTGGAATACCAATATTAAAATCCATGGATATTTTCTCCCATTTCCATTCTGGAATCTATAAATACTGTAATAGTCCTGTAGGGTATTTGTGCTCAACCTTTACCTGTGGATACGCTGGACACTTGACAATTTATTCAACAATGTCTTTCTTCACTCTTGGTCAATAATACAACTCCCTTACTATTTTTTCCATTTTATGGTAACCATGATTACCTACATAAGGTCTCTTATGGAATTCATCCATGATCAATTGCTTAAGCTATGTTGAATTTGGCACATACAATTTGTTGTTGTACAATAGTAGTCCATCAGTTATAAGTTGATACCCTTCATAATTTTTCTCTCTGGGTTCTTTTTGCAATCCCTCTCTTACCTAATTGAAAAATTTATTTCCTTGCAAGAGGTTTCTAATACTCTGCTTAATGTGAGACTCTCCTACACTTTTTGTTGCTAAATTCGTGGTCTTTATGCTTCGATTGAGTGCATCTGCCACTCTGTTTTCTTTCTCTTTTATGATTTTTATACCAAAATAAAACTAAAAATCGCTAATTGGTGCCATCCATCTGGATTGTATCGAGTTAAACCTTGGATGGTCAAATAAACATTTAATCCAAAATTATGTCATCAAGACAAACCTCCTTCCAAACAAGTAATGTATCCACATATTCAATGCATGCACAATTGTTCTGAGCTCCAAATAATTGGTGGCATACCTTTTCTCATGTTCATTTAGCTTTCCTTATTCATAATTGATCACTTTTCCTTGATGCATAATAAATCCACCGAGTCCTTCCTAGAAAGAATCAATACAAACCAAGAAATCATTGTGTCTACAATATTCAAAACAGGGGCATTGCTCAAAAGATGCTTAAGTACTGAAAGCTAGATTAACACTCTATTGACCATAAAAATTTCTTCCCCTTTCCCTATAATGATGTAATGGGAAATGACCAATATTGAAAAATATCTTTATAAATATTCTATAATAACCAACTAATCCCATGAAATACCTTACCTCTATCACATTCTAAGGGGTAGGCCAATCCATGTTTTCCTTTATATTTTCAGGATCTATCGCCACTCCTTCTGCTGAGATGGTGTGGCCTAAATAATGGATTTATTTATGAAACAAGTCAAACTTAATGAACTTAGCATATATTTAGTGATCTCCCAACACTTGTAACACCATCTTGAGATGTTCTTCATGCTCTTATCTAGTATTTGAATACACCAAAACATCATCAACAAACACCAAGACAAAATTATCCAAATACTTGTTTAGAACACTATTCATCAACCACATGAATGTAGCTGGTGAATTGGTAAGTTCGAATGGAACTACCATGAACTCATTATGCTCAATACTTGTTCTAAAGGTTTTCTTGTATATTTCCTCATCCTTAATCCTGACTTGATTATATCCATATATCAAATCAATCTTAGAGAAAACTACAACTCATCTGAGATGATAAAAAAAATCATTGATCCTAGGTAATGGATACTTATTCTTGATGGTCACCTTGTTTAAATGTCTGTAGTCATTGAAAAAATGCAGTCTACCATCTTTATTATTCAGAATCAAAGCTGGTTCTCCCCATGGGGACACACTCGACCTAATGTAACCCTTATCCAACATCTTCTTCAATTGCACCTTCATCTCCACCAATTCTAGTGTGCTCATTTGATAGGGTACTTTTGATCCTAGTTATATTCATTTGTCTCCATTGATATTGCGCTAATTGCACGTATCACACGGTTGATAAAAGTAGGCGAAGACCAGTCCTTTATGTTCCACAAAATGGGAGAGAAATCCCTCTTTGAGGCCATAAAATACAAGTATGACACATACAAGCCATCTTTTAACTTGAATCCCACGACAACGTCATATTTGTTCATTTGTTGCATGCTTTGCAAGTTCAAATGGTCAAACCTTCAATGCAATAGTTTGTTGTCAACTTTACTATCAATTTCTATTAGCACACACCCATCCTTTGCTACATTTTAAATTCTATATAAATTTCCAATTCTAATGAGAAACACTACATCATTAGTCATCATACAAAGAACATCATTTAAAGTGAAAAGGGACTTGTATACTTGAATATATAATTCTAATTATGGGCCACAAATTACTAAGAGTAATCTTTATAATTATAAGAGCATTTGTTATCTCCTTTGTTCCATCAATAACCTAATTTCAAGAGTATTATAAGAGCATTTGTTATCTCCTTTGTTCCATCAATAACCTAATTTCAAGAGTATCTATGCAATTAATAGTATTGATGTTGTCACCACCAAGTTTAAGCTCAAGTCAACTTTGGTTATTTATTAAACAATTTTATGTTAAAAGTCATATGTTTAGTTGCCCCAAATCTAAGTTCCAAACTTCTACATTTGTTTTCGAACAATATTTCTATAAGTGACATGTTTTGAACAATATTTCTATAAATAACCTTTCTATTCAGTTTCTTCTACAATCCTTTTGCAGTAAGAGCATTCCATTACTTTTGTAGCCACAGTTTCTTCTACAATCCTTTTGCAGTAAGAGCATTCCATTAATACTTTTGTAGTCACATCTATTGTTTTAGATAGGAACCATTTGTAACATAAAGAGTGGATGAGATTTGACTCTTAAATCACTATGAATTTAGCATAATTACGCATATCAATAAAGTCTATCCTTACCATTACACATATCTTTATTATGGGAAAAGGAAAAAAATTGAAAATCATTTAAAAAATGTTTGATTGCATGGTAGTTAAGGGTTCTAGACCCTCCTTGGGACAGACCTCACAAGATATAATAGTTACCATCCTTCGTAATGTCTCCTGATAGATCAACGATCCTGGGACTATTTCATCGTTGGACTTGAGAGTCATAAAACACTTTTCTCAAGTCCCTTCTCTTCATGTCTTAGAGATTGCAAAAATTCCAAAACAAGTGCTTTGGCGTACTATTATACTTCTATACTAGTGGACAGTTTGTTGGGTGATGGACCCATTTATTACATATCTCATAGTATCCTCCTCCCGGTAATGGATTTGATGCTCTTGTCACCAAATATTGCGTGACAATTGGGCATCTGTCCTTGTGATGGCCTTTAGTCATACATTTTGTACACCAAACGTCTTCTCATTTCTCCTTTCCCTTTGTCATTTCTTCCAATTGAATTGTCAATGTAGGCAACTCTGTTTGAAATTGTGCCATTCCTCCACTGTATCCCACCATAAATGACTGTGGTTTAATCGCAATTTCTAATGCCTCAGGTTGCGATGCAACCTTCTACTAGATCAATGTTCTATGAATGTGTGGTATAATCTCTGTAATAAACCATTCTTGGTGATTTTGATCTAGGATCTGGAAAGTTAATCTACCCATCACATCCTTAAATATATGGTCGTAATCCCATATTGACTATGTTTGTACATGTTTGATCTCCTTCAGTTTTTTGATATACTATGACTCTTACTTTGGCTTCTTGAACTGCTTCTATAGTGATTTCTTAATCTCTGCCAAAGTCCTAGTGTTGGATGTATGGGCTGACCCGAGTTCTACCTTATTTCTCCAACAAAACCCTTTTCATCGTCGACCCTTTTGGTAAACCAGAAGGCTACACCACACACAAAGTTCCCAATTCAGTCTCACCCGAGATGGCTTATGGGTGACTGCAGGACACATATGTCTACAGTCATGGAAGGGGTTGAGGATGTTCTTTTACTTTTTCTCCTACTATAATATTCATTCCACCATAATATCCATCTAATCTACTACTTTATCCATTAATAAGATCTATTTTTCATAATTATTCTAGTGCGCACTCTAAATAAAACCTGAGAGATGCATTCATTAATCCATTCATTCATACATAAAAGCAACATAATACACATAGAAACACCATTTTACCATGGTTCACCCCCCGGCTACGTCCACAAAGATCTTCTGCTTATTTATTGTTCATCAAAATATCATTGTGCGCATTACATCATATGGTTTAAGAATGGTGAGGCTGACCAACATCAAACTAAGCTCCATAGCTTGCAACCTGACCCTCAACTAAATCTGAAATTTTCTTCCATCCGAGTTTTGTAGCTCTCAACAAAATACAGACTTCGACGATAACCTAGGGCCCAACTACCAAGCGCTTCGGTACTTCATGTTTCACGTCTCCCGAGAGAAGTTCACTTCTCCTCTCTGAGGTATAATATACGAAATCCTTCCAAGACCCAATCTACATTCCACACTATCACTTCTATCGACGAATGCAATCAAATCGCGAGTTCATGTCTCGGGTATTTGTATGTGAGTCCACCCTGACTCTTCTGATCCCTGATCTTCCGATAGAGTCATATCAATGGTCGACGGTCTTTCATGATCCATCGGTCCTAATCTCCTCTCTCGCGAATCAGGATTTCCTGTCTCATGAATTTGGAGGTTGGCTTACCCTTGTTTCCCTGATTCCCGATTTTTTGATATCTTCTTTCCAGATGAACAGTCTGGATCCCTCCTTCGATCAATGACTGTGATCCTTTTGCAAACTCAGAATTCACAAGTTCTCACAAATCCTATCTCTGACTTCCTGAGTTGTGATTCAGTGAAATGCTAATCTCTCACCGTGCCTCCCTTCTCAATGGATGGCTAGGATTATTTCATGATTTCTCTCTCTCGTGCAACTCCAAAAAGGTTAAATCGCATCCACTTTCCTCTAGATCCAATGTTTGTTGGTCCATGCACTCAGATCTAACCGCTGAGATCTAATCTCCTCTACTCTCTTTCCTCGTCGTCTGGACTCTGATATGACAGTCCAGGTGGGTTCCAATAGATCCCTAGATCTGCGGCCCAGATCAAATCATGATTTCAGATTTCAGAGGTTTAGTCACACCAACACGCGATTCTCCCTTCGTGCGAACTCTGAACTCACTGATACGACGTTCTAGGTGGGTCCCTATATATCCTTAGATCTACGGACCAGAACAGATCGCGATTTTGGGTTTCAGAATTCAAAGGATCCATCCCTTTCATGATGATTATCAACATTCATCAGACATACAAAGGCTAAAGAAGTCGAGGTGCTAATGTCTGTGTTCCTTTCTCAAATCTAACCGCTGTGATAGACCTCATATCTTCCCGAACTAATCTTGTCCATTCAACTTCCAAACAAAAGGATACTCCCATTCGATAATTTAATTTCTCACTATCCCTCCTGATCTTCGTTAGTTATGAAGGATTTAAGAGCATTACACTCTTTCTCCTGGACTTAACACATAGAGGGATCTTCGGCACAACTATTGTGCTCCTTCATCAAGTTTAGGATTTAAGTGGTTCTCGGTCTCTACTTGCCTCGTAGAGAGTCGGTGCATATATGCACTACCTCTCTTGAGCTTAACAAACTTCGTCCTCCAAGGGACTTAGAATGACTAGGTGGGTCGACATGCATACATGAAACTATACCTAAGGTCAAAGAACTCACAGTCCGTGGCTCTAGCTTAGGCCACCACAAGACACAAGCATTTAAGACTATAAAACATGTCTTATCCATATGATTTCCTACTTTCCTACTTTCTCATTCAAGTAGATACAAAATAAGAAAATACAATATAAATCATTAATAAAACATAACCATCACTGCAACATTCAAAGGATATCCAACTTTAACTCACAGTACCACTTAAATACACAAGATATGCGATCACTTATCTATTACAGGTGGTAGCCAACTCACTTACTGTGGTTGTTTGTCCTTCCACCCTACCATAGGCTCAGAGGCATTCATTCTTAGCACTCTGGCCACCCCCGTGCCAAGTCATGATATCACCAGGGAACTCTTGTAGTTATCAAGGATTATTTCTCTATTCAACTTCTACTCGGGTTCTGTTCTCTGCAACTTTCAGATATTTCTCTCTGTTGCGGCCTCAACGAGGTTTATCTGATGCTCACTTAGCATCAACATCACGAACTTCTATTCATTATCCCTTGGAGAGCTCTGTGCACCTCCCTTACAAGATTGCACTCTCATTTGGTGTCTCTTTCCTGGTTGTTTGTGTGTATCTATCTTACCTTCCTTCTTTTTGGAAGGTTCCTGACCTATCATGTTCCTTTTGTCAGAATTAAACTCGGGTCTTCAGGTCTCTGTGGTACTTCAGGCTAACATTTTGCAACTAGAACATGCTCTAATTCATGGGGGTCGTTTATAATTCAACCACTGGTCCTTTCTTCATTAACTGATTTCTCTTCTTGGGATCCGAAGGAGGTTTGTCATCCTCATCAAGGGAAATTTGGGGTTATTTGATATAATGAAACCTCTCTTATAGTTTTCACATTCATTTCTCTAGTGATATCATGGCCAGTACTTTCAAGGCATCACCCGCACAGTCAGTTATTCTCAACTCAAACGATAATACATTTACATTGTCCACATGCCTTAGCATGGTAATTCCTATTTTATGATTAATTAAAAATTTGGGGAAACATGGATATTACAAGATCCATTGTTATTATTATTAAGATACTATTGCCAAATTTGAGGTAACTGAAGACCATTGTAAGATTATTTTATTAATTTTTTTAACCATGGAAATCAGTAACTCTTAGGATTGATTTGGCCTTGATTTGGGCTTGATTTGGGCTATGCTAGAGATTAACCATGGACGATTTTCTTGCCATTACCTCAAATCCTAAAATTTAAACCACATGCAACTGCAAATAAAGCACAAAGAGCAATCAGGTCAATTCCAACTGCAAATAAAGCACACAGAGCAATCAGGTCAATTCCAACTGCAAATAAAGCGCATTGAACAATTCATTCAATTTATATCGATCATTTTATATAACACATACCCAAGAATGAAAGTGTAATGCATATAAACAGTACCCAAGAATGAAAGTGTAATCCATATAACCATTACAATGCATGTAATCTATTTTTATTATTGTGAGGTTATCCAAGACCAATCCATTTTTATTATTATTAAGAGACTATTGCTAAATGTGAGGTAACTCAAGACCATTGCAGGATTATTTTATTAATTTTTTTAACAATGGAAATCAATAATTCTTAGGATTGATTTGGGCTATGCTCGAGATCAATCCTACTACTTAACCATGTTATTTTATTATTTTATTGACAATTTATAGATGTGAGTTATCCCACCAATAATGATAATGGGCACCAACCTACTAACATGAGTCATTGAGAAGAAGTCAGTAATTAAGGATCAACAAGGAAAACACAAATGATGAAAACAATAAGTCAAGGTATTAGGCCTCTTAATCAAACCTAAAACACAAATGACGAAAACAATAATTCAAAGTATTAGGAATCTTAATCAAACCCTTAGAGTAATTATGTTTTGGTTGATAGGGACATATTCCTTAAAGAATGGGAAATGATGATTCCCTATATAAACCAATATGAGATGGTCCAAACATTCATAAACGATTAGGATTTGGAATTGACACATTGTGACAATGGCATGATATTTATGAGGTACAAAACATCCCTTGAATGAAGCATAAATGATAGTTAGATTCAGTTATGACCATATACCTTAGTGAGATAACTCAACTAGATTTTAATGTGGAGTTTAGGAAATTTCACCTATTCTTCAGCTCTCAGTTTGGAATCAAATTCAGGGCCAGACAAGAGAATAAAAACTAGGGTAACCACCCATCTCTTTGAGGATTGTGTGCATGCCCCATTTAGATAGAGGATGAGGATGATCCCGGTGTTATTTTAGAGTCAGTTATGACCATAACCCTTAGTGAGATAACCCAACTAGATTTTAATGTGGAGTTTAGGAAATTTCACCTATTCTTCCGCTCTAAGTTTGGAATCAAATTCAAAGTCAAACAAGAGAAAAACAACTGGGGTAACTACCCAAATCCTCCAGGATCGCATACATGCCCCATTCAGATCGATGACAAGGATGCGCCTAGTGTTTTTTTAGGTGATGCATTCAAAGGGAAGGGTATTCTCAAATCTCTTGAGAATCCCATGACCCAATACTTCGGGTCCTAATCTTCTTTCTTTGTGATATTTTGGGTTTTTAAGATCATCAGTTTTTTGTCTTTCTTGATCTACATATAATCCATCTATCATACCCCATTAAATTAAATAATTCTCCACCTCATTCATGGACTAACTGCTTTGGATTAGTTATTCCATACTTATGGAGGAAGAAAAATTCAATCCTTTTTATATTAAATACTTGTTCTCATTTCACATAAGTTCCAAGATAGAAAGGAGTGTGAGTGAAGGGAGTTGTGAATCCTTATTCATATATCTAGATTCGGGAGATAATAGATCTAGATTAAGATGGATTTTCATTAATCTATTATTATTATTATTATTAACACATCATTGCCAAATGTGAGGTAGCCCAAGACCATTGCCACATTATGTTATTATTCTTTTTAACTATCGGAATCAGTAAATCATAGGATTGATTTGGGCTATGCCCAAGATCAAGTGTAACACACCCGACCCCCTAACTCTCCCTTAGGATGGTGGGATGTCCATTTTCCCTCTACTTCTTAGGATAAGAGTTTTGTACATCAATGTTTTAATTCAAACTTCTCTTATCACAAAATTTGTTGTATTAAATTCTACTTGTTTAATCCCCAAAAGTACTAACCAAATTACTCTATGGAGCTCACTGGAGTGACTAGGTACTTGCACATCATCGATCAGATGGTTAGAACCACTTCTCTCCTCTAGATCGAATATCGAAAATGACTCAGACGTCTTCCTTTCAGAACACTAGGTTGTAGGCCTAAATTTCCATTCTGACGGCTTCATTTCGATGGATCATTCTGACAAATCCAATGACTATCAAACTTGACAACCAATGGTTCTGATCTAAGCATTCCTTCAACTCACCTGGTAATTATCTCTTGTCTTCTCCATTTATCTTTAGATGATATGACAATTTTCCATGAAGGTTACTCTCCTTCACTCCACTTGGGACAATAAAATTTTCCCTCTTCCCATTGATCTCAAGACCTCCACGGGTTTATTAGGAACATTCCCAAATGGATTTAGTTTGCAAAAGGGAGTCTATTATATTTTATACAGTCCATAGATGACCTCCTCTTAATAGTGTCATTTTCTTTCCAGTAAGTACCAAGCCATTGTCCTAAAATGCTTCAGTCTGGATCTGGGTCTTCTCTTTTCAAGGGTGACCATTAATCTTGGGAGAGCTTTATATTTCTTCAAATTATATTCTCGTCAACTCTTTCCATTAGAAATAAACACGCGAGTATCCTCCTCACTTCCTCATTCGACCGTGAGTTTACTACTCACTCTATTTTCTATACTTCTGTGTGGGAACCCATATTCAAATTCTCAGTTGATCCAAATGGATATCAGTGGCCACCCACCTTTTTCAACTGTCTCAAAATAGTTTTCTGACAATTTTCGCAATTTACTATTTTTAGCAGTTTTAACTTCTGGGGCCATTTTGAGGGCCTAAATGAAGGATTTTCGGGATGTAGCTTCTAAATTATAGTTGAAGTAATGATTTATCCCCCACAATGAATCTCGTTGACGATACCTTTCCAATGAGCTATCACACGCCTAAAACAAAGATTGTATGCAAAATTTACGACCCCGGGAATTTGATGTACTAACTTACCCAAACAGGGCCCACTTGACTTTTGGCGCTTTGTCTCCTAGGGATAGGTTTTTGGATGTCTAGAATTTTTGGAATTCTTGTTTATTGTAAAAGGGCCTTCAGATCCTCATTGTAATCTTCTTCTTGTGAATTCCTGCAGCCGTCACATCTCTTCTCAGAGATAAGCCGCCACCATTCCAACAAGCTTGTTTCCGCTGCATTTTATAGTTTCAACTTATTTCATTATTGAATAGAAAACCAATTTTACTGTATCTATGTTATTTTCTGTTAAGCACCTGTTAATAATCTGTATTCATTTCATTATACTCATAAAATCCGTATCAGTGGTATCAGCTCATTCTTCTCCTTGTCATCTTAATGCATGTCCCCAACGACGTCGGAGTACAAAGAGTTGGGTCTCGAGCTTGTTTCTCTTGAGGAAAAAATCTCTCACACGCCCAAGAAAACTCTCATGGCAGGAGAAAATAAAGATGATGGTACAAGATATGCTATCAAACTGTTTATTGAGGAAGCCCTCACACAATAGAGGAACGAGATGATGGATAGTTTCACACAAATCCTTCGACAGCTACCAACAGGCGACGCATATTCTTCGAACAGAGGCGCTACCCCCTTCAAGGTAAAAATAAACTCTGATATTCCTATATTTGAAGGTCAGATAGACGTAGATGTTGTAGACAAGTGGTTGAATCTAGTATAAGGATCTTTTTTGTCCATAACTTTTCGAATAGAGAAAAAATTACTTTTGCGCTCCTCAAAGTCGATCCCAATGTCAAAGATTGGTGGGAAACTTTCTGTGAGCAAAAGGAAACAGAGGAAACCTCATTATTTTTAGTCATGGCCACCTAGAAATCCTTCAGGGATGCTACTAAGGAACAATACTACCCTGTTGGAAGTTATGATGACCTGTATACCAAATGGACCACACTACGGCAAGAAAGGGACCAAGCAGTGCCAGATTTCACAAATATCTTCCATATCTTGTGCACCAAGTTGGATATCAAAGATTCAGAGAGACATCTAGTTCTCAGGTATCATGGTGCTTTGCATAGGTTCATCCATACCGAAATGGAATTTATGGACATCTCATCCTTGGGTTCAACCTACCGATATGTCGTCAAAATCGAGCAGAAGCTCAAACAAAAGACGTGGCAATTTGGGCCTGGGAACCCCTCACAACAAAAGTTGGGAAAGGGTGGCCCCAACCCACAGAACAAAGGACAGAGCCAATATGGACAGTATCAAAAAAACCAGTTGAATCTGCAAGCAAAGAAGGACACCAAAAAGACAAAGAAAGATACCAGGAAGTGGTGCGACTTCCATAAGAGCCCTTGGCATAACACTGTTGAATACCTCTCAAAGTAGTCGCTTGTGGCCAAAGTGAAAGCCTCTGAATCAGATGCGGATTATGACTCTGAGCCAGAACCAGAAAGGGGAAGACGGATCATTGACGCAGAACCTAGTGCCACTGTTTCTACCACCAAGCTCCAGTCTGGTGAACCAGACGAGCCATAAGAAGGAGAGTTCCTCTTCCATTCACAGATGTGGGTAAAAGGCACCCCATTGTACTTCATCATTTATAGCAGTAGCCAGAAGAACCTCATCTCAACTGAGGTCATCAAGCGGCTGGCCCTGCCAACAATGATGCACCCACAACCCTACACCATTGGATGTCTCTGCCAAGGAAGCAATCTCTGCGTCATCCAACAGTGTCGACTATCGTATGACATCAAGCCCTTCAAAGATGAGGTATTATGTCATGTTTATCCTCTCAAAGTTTGTGTTATTCTTTTGGGCCAACCTTATTTATGGAAACTTCATGTTGTATATGGGTCTAGGCCTCGTAGTGTTATTATTACTTTGAATAGGAAATTGTATAGGATACCCAAGGCAGTCCCACCTAGTGTTATTTCCTTGATCTCTGCTAAGAAATGCAGGAAGGTCATCTTTCACATAGGGAAGTTTGTCTTATTCATGATTCTCTCTCAAAATAAGTGAAAGATCATAGCCACATTCAGGGTCTTTGCGGCTGACATCTTCACACAGTAGAAGCAAGTAGATAAGGTCGTGGAAGAATACTCAGATATCTTCTCCTCACCTACAGGGGTACCTTTGCACTTCCAGGTCAAGCACCCCATCGATTTGACCCTCGACACACCACTGCCCAATGGGCCAGTCTATCGCCACTCTTTGTTAGAGAATGAGGAGATCAAGCGACAGATCCAAGAACTCCTCCACAAGGAGCACATCTGTCCCATCTCATCACCTTGCGAGAGCCCAATCGTGCTGGTACAAAAGGAAGATGGAACATGGAGACTCTATGTTGATTACATGGCTCTGAATAAAATTACAGTTAGAAACCGGTACCCAATTCCTCGAATCGATGACCTCCTTGATCAACTCACAGCGGCCAAATACTTCAGTAAGATTGATCTAAAGTCTAGATACCACCAGGTCCCGATAGAACAGATAGATGTATGGAAGACCACCTTCAAGTCAAAGGAAGGCCTTTTTGAATGGTTGGTCATGCCTTTGGTTTGAAAAATGCTCCAGCCACTTTCATGAGGATGATGGATGATATACTGGGACCATTCAACAATACTTTTGTAGTGGTGTATTTGGATGACATTCTAATTTACAGCAAGACTTGAGCCGAACACTTGCAACATATTCAGCAGGTTGTGGACACCCTGCGGCAGCACAAGCTATACGCCAACTTGGAAAAATGCTCCTTCGTCATGGACATGGTCCATTACCTACACTACATCATTGATCAGCATGGTGTACGTGTGGATCTAGCCAAGATCCAAGTCATCTGTGACTAGCTAGCCCAAAAAACACTCACTGAGCTTCGGAGCTTCTTGGGCCTTGCCAATTTGTACCACAGATTCTTGTTAGGATTATCCCATATTGCATGGGCCCTCAGCCAAATAAATAGGGGTGGTGGTAAGGTGAAATTTGCATGGGACTGGTCCCAACAACAAGAGTTCAATGATTTGAAGCAATGCTTTTTCTCAGCCCCATTAATTTCACTACAATACCTACAACATCCCCTTGAGATCGAGACAGATGCTTCAGACTATGTTGTGGGCACCGTTATCACTCAGCATGTAAACCCTGTGGCCTATCATAGTGAGACACTGTCAGATACTGTCCGTAAGTACCCTACTTACGACAAATAAATGTACTCCATTGTGCGAGCCTACTGCCAGTGGAGACATTACATTCTTAGGAAGGAGACAATCATCCACACTAATCATAAGCCACTAAAGTTCATACAGACACAGGGAAAATTTTAGAATGATCGCCATCAAAAGTGGTCCACATACTTGCAGCAATTCCACCTCAACATCAAGTATAAAACAGGAAGCACCAATC
>SNQJ01S0030693.1:32142-76916 GCA_010110895.2 Picea sitchensis
CCGAAGCCATCTCGACTTGTTTAAAGTCATCGTGCTCGTAGGCTGCCAACCCACTCTTTTCTAATGCAGATGGTGAAATGAAACTATCTGTCGCACCAGAATCAAACAAATTCTTAACATTGATATGATTTAGCATACCTGATGACTCCATCACCGTGGATTGATGTTCGGCCTGGCGATTATTAACCGCTGCGTAAATTTGGTGGCTGCTACATGCTCTCCCCATCAGTTCCTTTCCTTCTCTATGCACAAACCCTGATTGTAACTCTGGGCAATCACGTTGGTAATGGGGTCCTCTGCACCCCCAATAGGTAACATGAGATTGAACTTGTGTACTGTTATGTGAATGTCTCTGAAATGAGTTCCTTCCACTGGAACCCCTGCTCCTACTCGTTGTTCCCTGAGATGGTCATGGACCTGTCTGCACCGTTGGCGATGAACGAGATGATGCACTCACTGCCATTGAAATCCCTGCAACTACTATCCTTGGCGCGACTTTGTTACCATATGGCGATGGCCTTGAGCCCCCTCCCCTAGGAAATGTCCTCGGGGCCTTCCCAACGAATCCTAGACGATGCGGAAATGTCAGTCTTGTACCCTCGGTTAAGTTCATGTGTTCTTCCACATAACGTGCATTTTCCACCGCTTCCGCTACTGAAGATGGTTTCCACATCCGCACCATAGCTCTTATCTTAGGGTTCAATCCATAGACGAAGCGCTCTGCCTGTCGTTGGTCATTGTCCATATACGAAACATATTTGACCAGTTCCATAAATGTGATCTCATATTCTTCTACAGTTCTGTTTCTCTGTACTAAGGCATGAAATGCCCTACCTGTTGTTCCTCGTAGTATGCTGGTAGGTATTTCCTTCGGAACCTCTCCTCGAAAAGTTCCCAAGATACTGTGTCTGGGGTAAGGTGCAGTTGTCTTTCCAAGTTGCCCCACTAGTTCAAGGCGTTGTCTCTTAACTGAAAAATTGCGATATTTGCCTTTGAGTTGGACGCATAGTCCCTTAAGGAAAAACACCTTGTCATGCCTTCCAACCATGCTTCCGCGCATTCACTGGCGCGACCCCCGGCAAACTCCGGAAGTTTGATCTTCTGCAATTCTCGCGTGATGTCTTCGGGTGGAGGTCCTCCCCCTGAATCCCTTGACGCTTCTGGATTACCCATTCTAGATGGTGGGGGTTCCACTTCAGTCCCTACCGGTTGTCTCCCCTTCAAAGTCTCATTAATGGCTTCCAACGAGCACAGTATGAGGGCTAGCTCGGGCTATGGTGGTGGTGGCGTTGGCGTTGTTGGCGGTGCTTGCGACGACGCTCCCCTACCTTGACTCCTTCGAGTCTTAACCATCCTGTATGCTTTAACCTGCATCACCCCAAAGTTGTCAGGGTGAGTTCAAGGATATTTCAAATTGGTGCTACTTAAACTTAGAAACAGGGTTAGGCGTAAGCTTTCTTTACTTGTCTGTAAACAAACATTACTCCATTAGGGGATTGGCTAGGTTATGGTTAGGATTAAGCATCTAAGCTTGATTTCTTCGCCCCTATGAAAAAAATTATTGGTTCCCTTGCCCTGTAGCTATGCTAGCCTTGCGCCATACTCTCCACTTCTTATGTTTACTCTCCTAGTGCATATGTCACCTCCTTCTTGCTTGTCCTAGTCTAAGTCCTTTTAACTTTTCGCTTACAACTTTATTAAAGTGACTTCCGACCTTATGTTTATTAATTTACGCCGAAAGGTGTACACCTATTGACAATGGGCACAATTAATGATCTTTTAATCTTATTTAACCCTAAACCATTATCTGATGGCTATGCATTAAAGATGCTGGCATATTCTTAGTCCTCCTCCAAAATCAATGGGTCAGATTTATGGTTCATAACTTTCTTGCATTTATCAAGGCATCTGTTAACATGTTTACTTTTTAACATTTACCTAATCACATTAAAAAAAATTGTTGTAAGGATATATAATTACCACGTTTAAATGATTAAATAAGATTAAACCGTGGCATCTAAATAATTGTCCACATCGACCAATCCAAGTTTCGGCGTTCACCAGCGCTATGTACTTTTCGGCGTTAACCAGCCGCCAACCAATTTGTGGCTGTGCTAGTTTATTAAAAACTAATAATCTAGACTAAACTTAATCCTAATCTTCAATCACCTTAATCAACACTTCAATTTATTTCTAGAAATTAATATTATTATTAGTGTTAATTAATTAATCACTAATTTACTTAATCCTTCCTATTAATTTAATTATTATTATTTTTATTTTTTTCTCCAAGGCACATACATGGTGCGTTGGTGTTTGGTTGTTCCTTAAGGCTTAGGTAGTGGGTGGTGGTCAGGGGTTCAAAACCCATAGCCTCCATATCACCCCTCCTTTTGTAATTAATTTTTTTTTTAAAACCCAGCCTCCATATCACCCTCCTTTTAGAATTAATTTTTTTTTTTTAACAATATTATATCAGGATTAAAATATTATATATATCTCAACTTAAACAAATTAAAAAAAAAAATGTATAAAGAAAATTTAATAAATGATTAAAATATATTGTTACAACTAAAATTAAAATTAAGCAAATAAAAAAAAACTCTGCATTGGCAACGTGGGGATTGCATGCCACCCACTTGCCTGAAGACTCACAAGTCGACAACGTGGGGCTTGCATGCGACCCACGTGCCCTTCGCTCTCCTTATTTGGAATAAAAAAAAAACATCTCATTTAAACCCTAGACTCTTCCTTTTCTCCTTCATTTGTTGTGGCTGTGCGAGGAGGCGTGAGGGAGCATGGACACCATGGTTAACCCTCTCCTCCATACTACCTACAACTCATCTGTCTTGCTTCAATTAAATTTGACCTACGAAATCTCATCTGTCTTGCTTCCTGACAGCTTCAATTAAATTTGACCTTCAAGGTATGGAACTAGTATCAATGGCAGCTTGCCTCAAAGCTCTCTTTGTGCTTTTGGTTGTTGAGTGGCAGAGGTGATCCTACTTTCTGCTCTTATCAACATCGACATAGAGAGAAGGGGGGATCCCTAATTAGCAATGGGATGGGCCATAGTTGTACATGGAGGTGCAGGAGTCGATCCATGCCTGCCAATGGAGCGCCAACGGGAAGCTAAGGACCTGCTCTTGCATTTCCTTAATTTGGGTGTCTCTACTCTTAAGGCCTCTGTTCCTGCCATCGACATTGTTGAGCTTCTGGTAAGGGAGCTTGAGACCAATCTAGTTTTCAATTCAGGTCATGGCTCAGCATTGTCTACAAAAGGCACAGTGGAAATGGAAGCAAGCATTATGGATGGTTTCAGAAATAAATGCGGAGCATTTTATGGCCTTTCTACTGTTAAAAATCCTATTTCCCTTGCTTGACTTGTCATGGAAAAGTATCCACATGTCTACCTGTCTTTTAATGGGGCTGAAGAATTTGCAAGAGAACAGGGAGTTGAAATTGTGGACACAAACTATTTCATTACTGCAGAAAATAAAGAGCAATTGGAGCAAGCAAAGAGTGCAAACAACATACAGGGCTCTCTCTCTTTCTCTCTCCTGTGTACTACATGTTCATATAGTTCTTAGACATTCACACCAGACTACTCTTCAAAATCAAATTTCTACAAGTAGATAAAGTCATTTAAGATGTTTCCATACTCGATAATTCCATGGGCATTGAGGCATTCTTTTGGCATCACAGTTATCCAATGGCATTTACTAAATGGTGCTTTTTCTTCCAGATCCTATGAAATGATTAATTTTTGCAACTACACGTTAGAGTTTAGACTCTAGACATACATATGAATTTCAAATAAAAAACGTAAGGATCAATGAACTGTGCTTTAATTGATATTGAAAGTCTATGTATCTTCAGTCTATTCAAGATACCATTTTGAAGGCAACCTGGGTGGACATCTAGTCACGATTTTGAAATGGCTTGCCCTTAGTGGATATTCTTTCTCAAAAGAAAAATAGATTGCTTCTGAGAAGAATAAGTCTTCCATTAAAATGAAGAAAACTTCATTATAACCCTATTGAATCAAATAAATGTATAGAGTATTTCTAGGTTTGGAGTTATGGTGTTTGTTTCAGGAATTTGGGAAACATGCATTGTTAAGCATGTTTCTGGTTTTATGTATTTGGTTACTAGACACGGTCAAGGTGTTCAAGTGCAATACATTAACTAGTCAATATCTTTAGTCTATTCATAGAAATTCCATTTTGAAACTGACAAGATGTAACAACAGAGCGAGGCATTCAACGAAAGAGGGTTTTTGTTATAAGGTTTTTCCACCAGGAACGAAGGGGCAGAAACGGGACTCATGCAGGCTTTGTGGGAGAGAGCTGGTTTAATGGGCATGACCAAGGGAGACCCTTCTGGCTAGAGAAATGATGCTTCCTTTCATGGGCTCGGCTCCTCTGAGGGTTCGCGCATCTTAGCTTGATAGCTGGTCGAGGGTTCTCAACTTGATAGAACTCAACACTTGATTACTGTACTGCACCATCATCCCACGAAAATGCTTGGATTAATAATATTTGCTCTGCTTTTGGCCACCATCGTCTGGTCAATTTTCCATTTTGCAGTCGCAGATGCTGACTTGACTTTGCTGAGAAAGGGTCTGGCTAAACAACACGAATTCGAAGACAAGGTTATATGGATTACAGGAGTGAGCCGAGGGATTGGTAATTCATTGACTGTTTTTGTTTCTTCTCGTTTATTTATCATTTTAGATTTAGTTATATGCTACTCAAAGTCCATAGTTAAGTTGTTCTGCTTTCTATAAAGTCGGGGAGAGGTATAGACCCGTTATCACCCTCTGAGTAGTAATAGTTGAGAAGGTATGGAGATCTGTCTGGTGGTGGAATTTAATGTTTTCCCTTCAAAAAAATAAGTATATATGAATATTCATTATTACATAACTAAACCACATTTGTTTAAAATAAAATTGTTGAACCGGATAATAGGAATTAAAGGATTTCTCAAGAAATTGATTGGTTTGTTGTCTTTTATAAAAGACTAGTCTTGCTGACTGGATTGGATGCATACATAAATTACTAAAGGATGACAGTTTTGATTATTAGTACATGCATGAGATTTGTATGTACTAGCTACACATGCATTTCTTGTACATATACACTATTATGTATGATTTTTCTTGACTTACTTACTGATAATGTCGGTTAATTGTTATGAATGTGTGAACCATGTTTCTGTTAATGTCAATTTATTTTTAGCAGTTTTAACTTCCGGGGCCATTTTGAGGGCCTAAATGAAGTACTTTCGGGATCCATATTCTCAATTATAGTTGAAGGAATGGTTTATCCCCCAAAATGAATCTCGTCGACCATACCTTTCCAACGAGCTATCACATGCCTAAAACAGAGATCGTATGAAAAAGTTACAGCCCTGGGAAGTTGATGTACTAACTTACCCAAACAGGGCCCACTTGACTTTTCGCGCTTCGTCTGCTAGGGATAGTTTTTGGATGTGTAGGGCTTTTGGAATTTTTTTTTATTGTAAAATGGCCTTAAAATCCTCATTGTAATCTTCTGCTTGCGAATTCCTGTAGCTGTCACATCTCTTCTCAGAGATAAGCCGCCACCATTATAGAAAGCTTGTTTTCGCTGCATTTTATAGCTTCAACTTATTTCGTTATTGAATAGAAAACCAATTTTACTGTATCTATGTTATTTTGTGTTAAGCACCTGTTAATAATCTGTATGCATTTCATTATACTTATAAAATTTGTATCAGTGGTATCAGATCATTCTACTCGTCGTCTTAATGCATGTCCCCAACGAGGTCGAAGTACAAAGAGTTGGGTCTCGAGCTTGTTTCTCTTGACGACAAAATCTCTCACATGCCCAAGTGACCTCTCATGGCAGGAGAAAATAAATATGATGGTACAATATATCCTTTCAAACTATTGATTGAGGAAGCCCTCACGCAATAGAGGAATGAGATGATGGATAGTTTCGCACAAATCCTTCGGCAACTACCAGCAGGCGACGCATCTTCTTCAAACGGAGGTGCTACCCCCTTCAAGGTACAAATAAACTTTGATATTCCTATATTTGAAGGTCAGATAGACGTAGATGTTGTAGACAAGTGGTTGAATCTACTAGAAGGATATTTTTTTTTCCATAACTTTTCGAATAGAGAAAAAATTACTTTTGCGCTCCTCAAAGTCGTTCCCAATGTCAAAGATTGGTGGGAAACTTTCTATGAGAAAAAGGAAACAGAGGAAACCTCATTATTTTCAGTCATGGCCACCTGGAAATCCTTCAGGGATGCTATTAAGGAACAATACTACCCTGTCAGAAGTATGACGACCTGTATACCAAATGGACTACACTGCGGCAAGAAATGAACCAAGCAGTGCCAGATTTCATAAATATCTTCCATATCTTGTGCACCAAGTTGGGTATCAAAGATTCAGAGAGACATCTATTTCTCAGGTATAGAGACACTCTGCATAGATTCATCCATACTAAAATGGAATTTATGGACATCTCATCCTTGGGTTCAGCCTACTGATATGCCATCAAAATCGAGCAGAAGCTCAAACAAAAGACGTGGAAATTTGGGCCTGGGAACCCCTCACAACAAAAGTCGAGAAAGGGTGGCCCCAACCCATAGAAAAAAGGACAGAGCCAATATGGACAGTATTAGAAAAGCCAGTCGAATCTGTAAGCAAAGAAGGACACCGAAAAGAAAAAGAAAGATACCAGGAAGTGGTGCGACTTCCATAAGAGCCCTTGGCATAACACTGTTGACTACCTATCAAGGTAGTCGCTTGTGGCCAAAGTGAAAGCCTCTGAATCAGATGTGAATTGTGACTCTGAGCCAGAACCAGAAAGAGGAAGACGGATCATTGACGTAGAACCTAGTGCCACCGTTTCTACAACCAAGCTCCAGTCTGGTGAACCAGACGAGCCATAAGAAGGAGAGCACCTCTTCCATTCACATATGTGGGTAAAAGGCACCCCATTGTACTTCATCATTTATAGCAGTAGCCAGAAGAACCTCATCTCAGTTAAGGTCATCAAGTGGCTAGCCCTGCCAACAATGTCGAACCCACAACCCTACACCATTGGATGTCTCCACCAAGGAAGCGATATCTGCGTCATCCAACAGGGTCGACTATCGTACGACATTAAGCCCTTCAAAGACAAGGTATTATGTCATGTTTCTCCTCTAGAAGTTTGTGTTATTCTTTTGGGCCAACCTTATTTATGGAAACATCATGTTGTATATGAGTCTAGGCCTCGTAGTGTTATTATTACTTTAAATAGGAAATTGTATAGGATACCCAAAGCAGTCCCACCTTGTGTTATTTCCTTGATCTCTGCTAAGAAATGTAGGAAGGTCATCTTTCAGACAGGGAAGTTTGTCTTCTTTATGATTCTCTCTCAAAATAAGCGAAATATCATAGCCACATCTAGGGTCTTTGCGGCTGACCTCTTCACACAGCAGAAGCAAGTAGATAAGGTCATGGAAGAATACTCAGATATCTTCTCCTCACCTACAGGGGTACCTTTGCACTGTCAGGTCAAGCACCCCATCGAATGACCCTTGATGCGCCACTACCCAATGGGACAGTCTATCGCCACTCTTTGTTAGAGAATGAGGAGATCAAGCGACAGATCCAAGAACTCCTCCACAAGGGGCACATCTATCCCATCTCATCACCTTGCGAGAGCCCAATCGTGCTGGTACAAAAGGAAGATGGAACATGGAGACTCTATGTTGATTACATGGCTCTAAATAAAATCACAGTTAGAAACCCGTACCCAATTCCCCGAATCGATGACCTCCTTGATCAACTCACGGGGGCCAAATACTTTAATAAGATTGATCTAAAGTCTAGATACCACCAGGTCCCGATAGAACAGATAGATGTATGGAAGGCCACCTTCAAGTCAAAGGAAGGCCTTTTTGAATGGTTGGTCATGCCTTTGGTTTGACAAATGCTCCAGCCACTTTCATGAGGATGATGGATGATATATTGTGACCATTCACCAATACTTTTGTAGTGGTGTATTTGGATGACATTCTAATTTACAGCAAGACTTGGGCCGAACACTTGCAGCATATTCAGCAGGTTGTGCACACCCTTCGGCAGCACAAGCTATATGCCAACTTGGAAAAATGCTCCTTCGTCATGGAAAGGGTCCATTACCTACACTACATCATTGATCAACATGGTGTACATGTGGATCTAGCCAAGATCCAATTCATCTGTGACTGGCTAGCCAAAAAAACAATCATTGAGCTTCAGAGCTTCTTGGGCCTTGCCAATTTCTACCACAGATTCCTGTTAGGAGTCTCCCATATTGCATGGGCCCTCAGCCAAATAAACAGGGGTGGTGGTAAGGTGAAATTTGCATGGGACTGGTCCCAACATCAAGAGTTCAATGATTTGAAGCAATGCTTTTTCTCAGCCCCAATAATGTCACTACAAGACCTACAACATCCCTTTGAGATCGAGACAGATGCTTCAGACTATGCCGTGGGCACCGTTATCACTCAACATGTAAACCCCATGGCCTATCATAGTGAGACACTGTCAGATACTGTCTGTAAGTACCCTACTTACGACAAAGAAATGTACTCCATTGTGCAAGCCTACTACCAGTGGAGACATTACATTCTTAGGAAGGAGACAATCATCCACACTAATCATAAGCCACTACAATTCATACAGACACAGGGAAAATTGCAGAATGATCTCCATCAAAAGTGGTCCACATACTTGCAGCAATTCCACCTCAATATCAAGTATAAAACAGGAAGCACCAATCGCGTCGTTGATTGCCTCAGTAGACCGCCGGTTGCGACACTCAACATGATACTATAATCTTGCAGCCATGAGACATATGGATGGCCCCAACTCTATGAGATAGACCCGGACTTCACCACCACCTACCAAATGTTGGCTGCAAATACAGTTGTTGATAATTTCCATCTTCAGGATGGGTTGTTGTGTCATCTGGGCCATATCTATGTTCCATCAAGTGAGTGTGTGAAGTTGATCTGGGAAGCCCACTACAGTCGGGAGGCAGGACACTTCAGCATAAAAAAGACAGTGGTGATGATATACAAACATTTCTATTGGTCGAAACTTCGACAGGAAGTCAGTAAGTATATCAAGTCCTGTAGTGTCTGCGCTATTGCCAAACTGACCACTAAGAAATAGGGCCTGTACACCCCTCTTCCTACTCCTGACAGGCCATGGGAATCCATATCAATGGACTACATGTTGGGCCTCTCGTCCACCAAGTGGGGAAATGACTGTGTTTTTGTGGTTGTTGGTCGCTTTTCTAAGATGTCGATTCTGGTTTCCTGCAAGAAGAGAATAACAGTAGAGGCCATTGCCAAGATCTTCTTTGAACGATCCTGGGTACATTTTGGAATCCCACAAACCATTGTCTCAGATTGGGATAGTCGATTTCTCATCACATTCTAGTTGAGCCTCTATTCACTGTTGGACACTAAGCTCACCAAATCCACAGCCTTCCACCCCCATACAGATTGCCAAAGAGAGGTTGTAAATCGAATTATTGTGCATATCCTTCACATGTATAATTCAAATCACCCTAGCACATGGGATGAGAGCCTTCCCTATGTCCAACATAGCTACAACCAAGCCATTCATAGCTCAACCAGCCACAACCCCTTTCAAGTGGGGTTGGTATTCCAACCATTGGGTCCCATATATGTTGCACTTCCCCTTGCAGTCACTTCGACGGACTCATATCCTGTTCCAACTGAAGCTGACAAAGCCACCTGGTTAATTGAGCAAATCCAACACATCCGCCAATAGGTTCATGATATCCTAAAGAAGTCCAATGACAAGTACAAACAATGCCATGATCAATATCGGGTGCCACATATGTTTCAGGTGGGTGAGAAAGTTTGGTTGTACTTGCAGAAAGAACGCCTTACAGGACCACATCGGAAGCTTCGCCCACTCTGTTATGGGTCGTACTATAGTGGCCATGTTATTTAACATCTATTAATTCTACAAACATCGCAGTAAAATTCAATAATTCATTTAATTGAGCAAAACAGTAAAATTCAAAAGTTCCTTTACTTGAGCACATTCACATATAAATTTATTAAAAAATAATAAAATTTTATAGCAAAATAAAAAAAATACACAATTTAAATTACCTGGGTTTGATGCTAACCCTCCGCTTTCCACTTGCCTTGTTGACCACTGTTGAACTGTGTAAACACTGCCCAAACCTTGTTCCACCCTACCAACTAGGACAACTTCCTAGCTCCAGGATATCATATGGATATCCTGGCCCCATGCCCAAAACCTCCAGCAAACCGATGCTTGTACTGAACCTTCCTGACTATATAACTTCACTCTCCTCTCTGCAAATCCAAGAGAGCCCCCAAAATCAATAATAATCTCCCGTCGAATCCCCCCTTCCTTCCTAACCTTCTCCACTCATATGCCTCCTATCCTTTCCTTTATTATTTTATCCTCTCGTAATTAATATCTTATCCCTTTCCGTGTACGTAAAATTTTTAATTTAAACAATGTAACTTATTAATCTTTTAAATTTAATACTCATGTTATTAAATGTAATATGTAGTTAATTAATTAATTAATTAATCAAAATTATAACCTTTAATTAATTAATAAATACTTAATTAATATCATTAGATCAATCTTTGTTTAGTTATTAACATGGTAGGCAAAATTAATTACCTAATAAATATTTTACTTAATAATCCCTAATAATCCCCGACTTTATGCATCCAATCCAGTCAACAAGACTAGTCTTTTATAAAAGACAACAAACCAATCAATTGTTTGAGAAATCCTTTAATTACTATTATCCAGTTCAACAATTTTATTTTAAACAACTGTGGTTTAGTTACGTAATAATGAATATTCATATATACTTATTTTTTTGAAGGGAAAACATTAAATTCCACCACCAGACAAATCTCCATACCTTCTCAACTATTACTACTCAGAGGGTTATAACGAGTCTATAAAGTGGAACAAGGTTTGGGCAGTGTTTACACAGTTCAGCAGCGGTCAACAAGGCAAGTGGAAAGCAGAGGTTAGCATCAGACCCAGGTAATTTAAATTGTGTATTTCTTTTATTTTTCTATAAAATTTTATTATTTGTTGATAAATTTATATGCGAATGTGCTCAATTAAAGGAATTTTTGAATTTCACTGTTTTTCTCAATTAAAGGAATTATTGAATTTTACTGCTATGTTTGTAGAATTAATAGATGTTAAATAACATGGCCACTACAAATGGTATCAGAGCCTTTCTTTGAAATCTAGGCCTAAGGTCCAAAGCTCCAAGCTCTATCTCCAGTCCCATATGGCTAGAGAAATGATGCTTCCTTTCATGGGCTCGGCTCCTCTGAGGGTTCGCGCATCTCATCTTGATAGCTGGTCGAGGGTTCTCAACTTGATAGAACTCAACGCTTGATTACTGTACTGCACCATCATCCCACGAAAATTCTTGGATTAATAATATTTGCTCTTCTTTTGGCCACCATCGTCTGGTCAATTTTCCGTTTTGCAGTCGCAGATGCTGACTTGACTTTGCTGAGAAAGGGTGTGGCTAAACAACATGAATTTGAAGACAAGGTTATATGGATTACAGGAGTGAGCCAAGGGATTGGTAATTCATTGACTGTTTTTGTTTCTTCTCATTTATTTATCATTTTAGATTTAGGTATATGCTACTCAAAGTCCATAGTTAAGTTGTTTTGCTTTCTATAAATTCGGGGAGAGGTATAGACCCGTTATCACCCTCTGAGTAGTAATATTTGAGAAGGTATGGAGATCTATCTGGTGGTGGAATTTAATGTTTTCCCTTGAAAAAAATAAGTATATATGAATATTCATTATTACGTAATTAAACCACAGTTGTTTAAAATAAAATTGTTGAACCGGATAATAGTAATTAAATGATTTCTCAAGCAATTGATTGGTTTGTTGTCTTTCATAAAAGACTAGTCTTGCTGACTATATTGGATGTATACATAAATTACTAAAGGATGACAGTTTTGATTATTAGTACATGCACGAGATTTGTATGTACTAGATACACATGCATTTCTTGTACATATACACAAGTATGTATGAGTTTTCTTGACTTACTTACTGATAATGTCGGTTAATTATTATGAATGTGTGAACCATGTTTCTTTTCCTTGTACCATAAGATACCTTAACTTTGGGACGAAGTTTCCTGAAGGGTGGGTGTATGTAACAACCCTAGTAGAATATATACTTGGGATTGGAGCTAGAGGTTGGAGCTTTGGCCCAGATTTCAAACAAAGGCTCTGATACCATTTGTAGTGGCCATGTTATTTAACATCTATTAATTCTACAAACATAGCAGTACAATTCAATAATTCATTTAATTGAGCAAAATAGTAAAATTCAAAAATTCCTTTAATTGAGCACATTC
Organism: Picea sitchensis; assembly: GCA_010110895.2. Taxonomy (NCBI): domain Eukaryota; kingdom Viridiplantae; phylum Streptophyta; class Pinopsida; order Pinales; family Pinaceae; genus Picea; species Picea sitchensis. The sequence goes on from SNQJ01S0030693.1 coordinate 44,610, forward strand.
GCATATAAATTTATCAACAAATAATAAAATTTTATAGAAAAATAAAAGAAATACACAATTTAAATTACCTGGGTCTGATGCTAACCCTCCACTTTTCACTTGCCTTGTTGACCGCTATTGAACTGTGTAAACACTGCCCAAAACTTGTTCCACTTTATAGACCCGTTATAACCCTCTGAGTAGTAATAGTTGAGAAGGTATGGAGATTTGTCTGGTGGTGGAATTTAATGTTTTCCCTTCAAAAAAATAAGTATATATGAATATTCATTATTATGTAACTAAACCACAGTTGTTTAAAATAAAATTGTTGAACGGGATAATAGTAATTAAAGGGTTTCTCAAACAATTGATTGGTTTGTTGTCTTTTATAAAAGACTAGTCTTGTTGACTGGATTGGATGCATAAAGTCGGGGATTATTAGGGATTATTAAGTAAAAGATTTATTAGGTAATTAATTCTGCCTACCATGTTAATAACTAAACAAAGACTGATCTAATGATATTAATTAAGTATTTATGAATTAATTAAAGGTTATAATTTTGATTAATTAATTAATTAATTAACTACCTATTACATTTAATAACATGAGTATTAAATTTAAAAGATTAATAAGTTATATTGTTTAAATTAAAAAGGTTACGTACATGGAAAGGGATAAGATATTAATTACGAGAGGATAAAATAATAAAGGAAAGGATAAGAGGCATACGAGCGGAGAAGGTTAGGAAGGAAGGGGGGATTCGACGGGAGATTATTATTGATTTTGGGGGCTCTCTTGGATTGGAAGAGAGGAGAGTGGAGTTCTGTAGTCGGGAAGGTTTAGTACAGGCACCGGTTTGCTGGAGGTTTTGGGAACGGGGACCAGGATATCCATATGATATCCTGGAGCTAGGAAGTTGTCCTAGTTGGCAGGGTGGAACAAGGTTTGGGCAATGTTTACACAGTTCAGCAGTGGTCAACAAGGCAAGTGGAAAGAGGAGGGTTAGCATCAGACCCAAGTAATTTAAATTGTGTATTTGTTTTATTTTTCTATAAAATTTTATTATTTGTTGATAAATTTATATGCGAATGTGCTCAATTAAAGGAATTTTTGAATTTTACTGTTTTTCCCAATTAAAAGAATTATTGAATTTTATTGCTATGTTTGTAGAATTAATAGATGTTAAATAACATGTCTACTACATGTACACTATCGCCAAGGCCGTGGGGGATAATTATTTTGAGCTCAACATTCCTCCTTTCCTTGGTCTATACCCAGTGTTCAACGTGGATCTCCTTCGCCCTTATTTCCCACCATTATTGGACACCTCAGAAGTAACAAAAAAACTGACACCAACAAAGCTCAACCCTGAATGCATACAATAGGCATCCAATGATAATATTGTGGACACACGTATTAATGGCACTCGACAACAAAGGATCCAACTTTATCGAGTCGTCAAAGCTGGATAGCTCCTGCACCAAGGCAAGTGCCTCACTCGGGGCCAAATTCAACATAAATTTCCTCATCTGATGGGGGACCTCAACGCAATGGAGACCATTGCTTCCTAAGGAGGGAGGATTGATCCAGATGGATATCGGTGGCCACCCACCTTTTCCAAATGGCTCAAAATAGTTTTTTGACAATTTTGGCAATTTACTATTTTTAGCAATTTTAACTCCCGGGGCCGTTTTGAGGGCTTAAATGAAGGCTTTTCGGGATCTCTCTTCTCAATGATAGCTGAAGTAATAGTTGATCCCCCAAAATGAATCCCCTCGACGATACATTTCCAATGGTCTATCACTCACCTAAAACGGAGATTGTATGCAAAAGTTACGACCTCGGGAAGTTGATGTACTAACTTACCCAAACGGGGCCCACATGACTTTTGGCGCTTCATCTCCTAGGGTTAGATTTTTGGATGTCTAGGGTTTTGGGCCTTCTTGTTTATTGTAAAAAGGCATTCAGAGCCTCATTTTAATCTTCTTCTTGTGAATGCGCGCAACCCTTACATCTCTTCTCAGAGATAAGCCGCCACCATTCCAGCAAGCTTGTTTCCGCTACATTTTACAGTTTCATCTTATTTCGTTATTGAATAGAAAACCAAATTTACTGTATCTCTGTTATTTTGCATTAAGAACCTGTTAATAATCTGTATTCATTTCGTTCTTCTCATCAAATACGGATCATCAGCTCTCTTGCATATGCCTCCATTATTCCTCTATGTGTTCCCTATTCCGCATGTGGTTTGACTGGTGGATTTTCTGTCATTGGACTATTCTTGGAAATTTTCCTTAGGATTCTTTTGATGATTGTTAGATGCAGCCTTTGGTCATAAATATGAATTTGAAGGGGGAATCTAAGGGTGTCCTTCTGACAAATTTTGAACTGACCCTTTCCTCTTCAAGTAATTAGATACTTGAGTAGTTATAATTACTTCAACCACCAACCCTACTTGTCCATGGCTGGTCACATGACGCCATGCAGAACTAAGTATGTTCACAGGTGTTGCATTCAATATTGCAAGTGTATGCTAGAATGTATATCATTTTTCCTTTTTTCTTCATTGAAGCTTCTCCAATCCACCTCGCAAGTCCACCTCACCAAATTCCACCTCACCAATTCCATATGGTGATATCATGGCTAGTACTCAAGGCATTCCCTCTCAATCATCTTTATGGTGTTTTATGTTAATCAATAACATAATTGCATGCTTTGTAATCACATTATATGAAGTCTTAGAATAATTACAATCATGGGGGAAAACCTGGTGTTACATTCCCCTATCCCTTAAAGAAAAATTGTCATTGGTGCTTAAAACACCACATATACAATTATACAGAAAACAAAAATGGGAAATTCCACTCCCATGGCATTGTCCATCTCCCAGGTAGCCTCATCTTCTCCAAGATGCTTTCATTTCACCTTGAATTGCACCACGGATCGGTTCGACACCAATGTTTCTCTCTTATCTAGGATGCATTGAGTTTTGGGATGGAATTATCCCTCTGGTTGCACCTATATCATAGTCAAAACAATAACATGATTAGAATCGTGAACATATTTCTTTAGTAAAGACACATGGAGCACATTATGAGCTTTAATATTAGGTAGTAAAACAAGTCTATACGCTATTGTTACTACTCTTTCTAGGACTTCAAACGGTCCACAATAGCAGGATGATAACTTAGCACATGTACCCATCCTTACAGAACTCCTCTTGGGTTTCACTATGAGATACACATGATATACCACTTTGAAATATCTATGAGTTCTCTTATTGTATGCATAGGTCTTCAATATATCATGTGTTATTTTCAAATGCTTCCTTATTCTGATCATGGCCTGTTCCTTTTCCTTCAACAATTCTTTTCCAAGTGTAATATTTTCCACTAGACTATACCAACTAATTGGAACTTTTCACTTTCTTCCATACAGAGCCTCAAATGGGCTCATCTTCACTGATTCATAATAACCATTGTTATAGAAAAATTATACAAAGGGTAGATATCCTTCCCATTATTTGGGTTGATGCATAATATGTATTCTCAACATATCCTCTAGCACTAGGTTTACTCTCTCGATATGACCATCTATTTTAGGATGGTAGGACATGCATTCCCAATCCTGTAAACAATATTTTCCAAAAGCTCGAAGTGAACTTAGCATCTCTACCCGAGATTATGGTCTTGAGTAGACCATGCAATCTAAAAATTTCCTTCATAAAACATCTACAACTTCTATAAAATTAAAACTAGATTTAATGGGAATGAAGTGAGCTACTTTGCTCAACTTATCCACTACTACCATCATTGCATCATGTTTCCTAATTGTTTTTGGAAAACCAATATTAAAATCCATGGATATTTTCTCCCATTTCCATTCTGGAATTTGTAAATACTGTAATAGTCTTGTAGGGTTCTTGTGCTCAACTTTTACCTGTTGATACTCTAGACACTTGACAATTTATTCAACAATGTCTTGCTTCATTCTTGGTCAGTAATAAAACTCCCTTACTTTTTTTACCATTTTATGGTAACCAAGATTACCTACATAAGGTCTCTTATGGAATTCATCTATGATCAATTGCTTTAGCTATGTTGAATTTGGCACATACAATTTGTTGTTGTACAATCTCCTCCCATAGGTGCACGGAAGGCTAACATCGATAAATTGGTTCAAGATGTCATCTTGCAATTTGCCTTCCAGGAAGTTAGACACATCAGGTAATGTCACGAGTGTCTATTATTATAATTTGGTACATATATGAATGTTAAGGTTGGCTAATTATTATGCAATGTAATCCAACGCATGGCTTTAAAGAAAACCGTGCGCGGATTTCCTAGACCCCTACTAAATCTGACGGCTACCAATTTTGGCAGTATCATCAACGTTGCATTGAATACAACTGACACCTCCTTTTGATCCGTATGCTAATAGTGTCAACTATTTGCTTGCAAGTTATTTGATCCCCTACGTCAGACTTATAGGCTATGTCGGCGCCAACGCTCATCTCCAATCTCCCACTGCTAAGCGTGTAAATTATTTTTATGTTTTTTTCCATTGAGTTACAAGTGCGGGTAAATTATTGTTATGTTTTTAGCCATTGAGTTACAAGTGCAGGTAAATAATTGTTATGTTTTTCTCCATTAAGTTACGAGTGAAGGAAGAGTTACGAACCATTGGATTGTGCTTGTGGTGTGTAACATATAAAGCTGGTGGCGGGGCTTCTTGGAGTAGGATCAGGACAGGACGCGGTGATACACAGTTTGTTGCATGAATTAGGGTCTCAGAAAGTGGCGCCATATCCATACACAGTGGCAGAACTCGCGGACAGGATCTCTACTCTTAGAAATTCACTGGGACACAGCGGAGTTGTTGCTGAAGGACTGTTTGTTCCATATGCTTTGGGAGCAAAGAGAAAGGTGCAAGGCAACATTCTTGCAGGCGATAAATATTCTGTTGCATATGCGCGCACTCCTGAACAAATTCTCAGAATTGTCTATTCAACAGGTAAGGAATCATCCCCCGGGGGATTCTACTCTCATGGTGCTAGTGGACGCTTTGCCTGCCATTACCTCAAATTGTAAACTTTAAACCACATGCAACTGCAAATAAAGCGCACATAGAAATCAGGTCAATTGCAACTGCAAATAAAGAGCACATAACAATGTATAGATCATTGTATTTTTTATTTCAATGTGTAAAGTAAACATTTAATTATAGGCGTTCCCTTATTGGAATTGGTGGATTAATCAACTTTTTAATCATAAATTTCAATTTTAGGGTTGGTAATTGAAGATCTGACATATTCTTCATCATCCTCTCTAATCAATAATCAATGAACACTAGGTTTTAGGCCTAAAGTTCCATTCTGACGGCTTCATTCCGATGTATCATTTCGACAAATCCAATGAATATCAGACTCGACAACCAATGGATCTGATCTAAGAAGTCCTTCAAATCACGTAGCGAGTATCTCTTGTGTTCTCCATTTCTCATTAGATAAACAAGTGGGTCCCATGACAATCCTACGACTGAGGTCACATTGTGCCCACCCTCCGATCCACGACTCACGTTCACACTTCCCCATAAGATTAAATTTACTCCGAGCATCGAATGTGACTTTGATTAATTCACTCCGATGACATTCTCCAACGGTCCTCATGAAATCTCAACCAACGACCAAGATTTTCTTGGACGGATTTGACTGCATGGTAGTTAAGGGTTCTAGACCCTCCTTGGGATAGACCTCACAAGATCTAATAGCTGCCATCCATCGTAATGTCTCCTAATAGATCAGCGATCCTGGGACTATTTCATCATTGGACTCCCAAGTCATAAAACACTTTTCTCAAGTCCCTTCTCTTCATGTCTTAGAGATTTGCAAAAATTCCAAAACAAGTTCTTTGGCGTACTATGATACTTCTATATTAGTGGACACTTAGTTGGGTGATGGAACCATTTATTACATATCTCATAGTATCCTCCGCCCGGTAATGGATTCGACGCTCCTGTCGCCAAATATTGCGCGACAGCTGGGCATTCATCCTTGTGATGGCCTTCAGTCATACATTTTGCACACCAGACTTCTTCTCATTTCTCCTTTCCCTTTGTCATTTCTTCTAGTTGAATTGTCAATGTAGCCAACTATGTTTGAAATTGTTCCATTCCTCCACTGTATCCCACCAAAAATGACTCCAGTTTCATCACAATTTCTAATGCCTCAGGTTGCGATGCAACCTTCTACTAGATCAATGGTCGGTGAATGTGTGGTATAAGCCTTGCAATAAACCATTCTTGGTGCTTTTTGATCTGGTATCTGGAAAGTTAATCTACCTATCACAACCTTAAATATATGGTCGTAATCCCATATTGACTATGTTTGTACATGTTTGATCTCCTTCAGTTTTGTGATGTACTTAGACTTTGAATTTGGCTTCTTAAACTCCTTCGATGGTGATTTCTTAATCTCTGCCAAAGTCCTGGTGTTGGATGTATGGGCTGACTTGGGTTCTATCTTATTTCTCCAACAAAACCGTTTTCAGCATCGGCCCTTCTGGTAAACCAGAAGGCTACACCACACACAAAGTGCCCAATGTAGTCTCACCCGAGATGGCTTATGGGTGACTGCAGGACACATATGTCTGCAGTCATGGAAGGGGTTGAGGATGTTCTTTTACTTTTTCTCCTACTATAAAATTCATTCTACCATAATATCCATCTAATCTACTAGTTTATCCATTAATAAGATTTTTCATAATTATTCTAGTGCACACTCGAAATAAAACCTAATAGATGCATTCATTAATCCATTCATTCATACATAAAAGAAACATAGTACACATAGAGACACCATTTTATCGTCGTTCACCCCTGGGGCTACGTCCACAAAGATCTTCTCCTTATTTCTTATTCATCAAAATATCGTTGCATGCATTACATCATATGGTTTAAGAATGGTGAGGCTGACCAACATCACACCAAGCTCCACAACTTGCGACCTGACTCTCAATTAAATCTCAACTTTTCCTCCATCCGAGTTTTGCAGCTCTCAACAAAATATAGACTTCTGCGATAACCTGGGGCCCAACTACGAAGTGCTTCAGGACTTCATGTTTCACATCTCCCAAGGGAAATTCACTTATCCTCTCTAAAGTCTGATATGTGAACTCCCTCTAAGACCCAATATACGTGCCACACTCTCCATTCTATTGACGACTACAATCAAATCGCGAGTTCGCATCAAGGGTATTTGGATGTGAGTCCACCTTGACTCTTCTGATCCCCGATCTTTCGATAGAGTTAGATCAACAATCAACGGTCTTTTGTGATCCAACGGTCCTAATATCCTCTTTCGCTAATTGGGATTTCATGTTTCATGACTTTTGAGGTTGGCTTACCTCTGTTTCCCCGATTCCCGATTTCTTGATATCCACTTTCTAGATGAACAGTCTGGGTCCCTCCTTCGATCAATGAATGTGATCCTTTCGCGAACTCGGACTTCGCGAGTTCTCATGACTCCTATCTCTGACTTCCTGAGTTGCGGTTCAGTGAAATGCTAATCTCTGGTAATGCGTCCCTTCTCAATGGATGGCTAGGATCCTTTCACGAACTCGGACTTCATGAGTTTGCTCTCTTGTGCAACTCTAAAAAGGTTAAATCTCATGCACTTTCCTCTATATCCAATGTTTGTTGGTCCATGCGCTCAGATCTAACTATTGAGATCTCATCTCCTCTATGCTCGTTCCTCGTCGTCTGGACTCTGATCAAACGGTCTAGGTGGGTTCCAATAAATCCTTTGATCTACGGCCTAGATCACATCACAATTTTAGATTTCAGAGGTTTAGTCACACCAATGCGTGATTCTCCTATCATGTGAACTTCAAACTCACTGATCCGACGGTCGAAGTGGGTCCCGATAGATCCTTAGATCTACGACCCATATCACATCATGATTTTGGGTTTCAGAATTCAAAGGATCCGTCCCATTCATGATGATTATCAACATTCATTGGACCTACGAAGGCTGAAGAAGTTGAGGCACTAATGCCTGCATTCCTTCCTCAAATCTAATGGCTCTGATAGACCTCAAATCTTCCTGAACGGATCTCATCCATTCAACTTCCAAAAAAAAGGATACTCCCTTTCGATACTTTAATTTCTCGCTATCCCTCTTGAGCTTCGTTAGTTATGAAGGATTTAAGAGCTTTACACTCTTTCTCCTGGACTTAACACATAGAGGGATCTTCGACACAACTATTGCGCTCCTTCATCAAGTATAGGAATTACGTGGTTCTCAGTCTCTTCTTGCCTCACAGCAAGCCGGTGCATATATGTACTACGTCTACTGATCTTAACAAACTTTGTCGACTTAAGGGACTCAAAACGACTAGGTGGGTCGACATGCGTGCATGAAACTGTACCAAAGGTCGATGAACTCACAGTTCATGGCTCTAGCTTAGGCCACTACGGGACGCAAGCATTTACAAGTATAAAACATGTCCTATCCATATGATTTCCTACTTGCCTACTTTCACAGTCAGGCAAATACAAAAGAAGTAAATATAGTATAAATCATTAAGAAAACATAACCATCTCTGCAACATTCATAGGATATCCAACTTTAACTCATAGTACCACTTAAATACACAAGATATGTGATCACTTATTTATTACAGGTGGTACCCAACAAACTGACTGTGGGTGTTCATCCTTCCACCCTACCATAAGCTCAAAGGCATTCATTCTTAGCACTCTGGCTACCCCCGTGCCAAGCCATGATATCACCAGGGAACTCTCGTAGTTCTCAAGGATTCTTTCTCTATTCAACTTCTTCTCGGGTTATATTCTCTGCAACTTTCAGAGATTTCTCTCTGTTATGGCCTCGGTGAAGTTTATCTGATGCTCACCTAACATCAAGCTTGCAACCTTCTATTCATTATCCCTTGGAGAGCTCCATGCATCTCAATTACGAGCTTGCGCTCTCATCTGGTGTCTCTTTCCTGGTTGTCTGTGTGTATCTATCTTACCTTCCTTTTTTTTGGAAGCTTCCCAACCTATCACATTCCTTCTGTTAGAAGGAAGCTCAGGTCTGTAGGTCTTTGTGGTACTTCGGGCTGACATTCTGCAGCTAGAAAATGATCCCATTCATGGGGTGGTTGATAATTCAACCACTGGTCCTTTCTTCATTAACTGATTTCTCTCCTTGGGATCCAAAGGAGGTTTGTCATCCTCATCAAGGGAAATTTGGGGTTATTTGATATAATGAACCCTCTCTTATAGTTTTCACATTCTTTATTCTAGTGATATCATAGCCAATACTTTCAAGGCTTCACCTCCACAGTCAGTTATTCGCAACTCAAATGATAATACATTTACATTGTCCACATGCCTTAGCATGGTAATTCCAATTTTATGATTAATTACAAATTGAGGGAAGCATGGATATTACAAGATCCATTTTTATTATTATTAAGAGACTATTGCCAAATGTGAGGTAACTCAAGATCATTGTAAGATTATTTTATTAATTTTTTTAACCATGGAAATCAATAACTCTTAGGATTGATTTGGTCTTGATTTGGGCTATGCTAGAGATTTACCATGGATACTTTGCCTTCCATTACCTCAAATCCTAAACTTTAAACCACATGCAACTGCAAATAAAGCACCCAAAGAAATCAGGTCAATTCCAACTACAAATAAAGCGTACAAAACAATTCGTTCAATTTGTATCGATCATTTTATATAACACATACCCAAAAATGAAAGTGTAATGGATATAACCAGTACCCAAGAATGAAAGTGTAATGCATATAACCAATACAATGCATGTAATCTATTTTTATTATTGTGAAGTAATCCAAGACCAATCCATTTTTATTATTATTAAGAGACTATTGCTAAATGTGAGGTAACTCAAGACCATTGCAGGATTATTTTATTATTTTTTTAAAATATGGAAATCAATAATTCTTAGGATTTATGTGGGCTATGCTCGAGATCAATCCTACTACTTAACCATGTTATTTTATTATTTTATTGACAATTTCTAGATGTGATCTAGCCCACCAATAATGATAATGGGCACCTACCTACTAACATGAGTCATTGAGAAGAAGTAATTAAGTATCAACAAGGAAAACACAAATGATGAAAACAATAATTCAAGGTATTAGGCCTCTTAATCAAGCCTAAAACACAAATGATGAAAACAATAATTCAAAGTATTAGGACTCTTAATCAAACCCTTAAAGTAATTATGTTGTAGTTGATAGGGACATATTCCTTAAACAATGGGAAATGACGATTCCCTATATAAACCAATATGAGATGGTCCAAACATTCAGAAAGGGTTAGGACTTGGAATTGACATGTTGTGACAAGGGCATGATATGTATGAGGTACAAAACATCGCTTGAATGAAGCATAAATGATAGCTAGATTCAGTTATGACCATATACCTTAGTGAGATAACTCAACTAGATTTTAATGTGGAGTTTAGGAGATTTCACCTATTCTTAAGCTCTTAGTTTGCAATCAAATTTAGGGTCAGACAGGAGAATAAAAACTAGGGTAACCACCCATCTCCTCCAAGATTGCATTCATGCCCCATTTAGATCGAGGATGAGAATGAGCCCAATGTTATTTTAGAGTCAGTTATGACCATAAACCTTAGTGAGATAACTCAACTAGATTTTAATGTGGAGTTTAGGAAATTTCACTTATTCTTCTACTCTAAGTTTGGAATCAAATTCAGAGTCAAACAAGAGAACAAAAATCGGGGTAACTACCCAAATCCTCCAGGATCGCGTACATGCCCCATTCAGATCGATGACGAGGATGCGCCTAGTGTTTTTTTAGGCGATGCATTCAAAGGGAAGGGTCTTCTCAAATCTCTTGAGAATCCCATGACCCAATACTTCGGGTCCTGATCTTTTTTCTCTGTGATTTTTTGGGTTTCTAAAATCATAAGTTTTTGTCTTTCTTGATATACATATAATCCATTTTTCATACCCCATTAAATTAAATAATTGTCCACCTCATTCATGGACTAACTACTTTGGATTAGTTATCCCATACTTTTGGAGGAAGAAAACTTCAATCCTTTTTATATTAAATACTTGTTATCGATGACCTCCTCTTAATAATGTAGGTTTCTTTCCAGTAAGTACCAAGTCGCTGTCCTAAAATGATTTAGTTTGGATCTGGGTCTTCTCTTTTCAAGGGTGACCATTAATCTCTTCAAAGAGCTTTATATTTCTTCAAATTATCTTCCCATCAAATATTTCCATTAGAGTTAAGCATGTGAGTCTCCTCCTCACCGCCTCATCTGACCGTGAGTTTACAACTCACTCTATTTTCTATGCTTTTGTGTGGGAACCCATCTTCGACTTCTCAGTTCTCTCGCATATGCCTCCCCTATTCCTCTATGTGTTCTCTATTCTGTGTGTGGTTTGTCTGGTGGTTTTTCTGTCATTGGTTTATTCTTAGACATTTTCCATAGGATTCTTTTGATGATTTTTAGATGCAACCTTTGGTCATAAATATGAATTCGAAGGGGGAATCTAAGGGTGTCCTTCTGCCAACTTTTTAACTGACCCTTTCCTCTTCAATTAATTAGATATGTGAGTAGTTATAATTACTTCAACCACCAACCCTACTCATCCATGGCTAGTCACGCGACTCCATGCAGAACTAAGTATGTTGACAGGTGTTTCATTCAAGTTTGCAAGTGTAGGCTAGAATGTAGATCAATATTCCTATTTTCTTCATTGAATCTTCTCCAATCCACCTCACTGATTTCACCTCACCGATTCCACCTCACCAAATTCCAGCGCACCAATTCCATCTGCTGATATCATGGCTAGTACTCAAGGCATTCCCTCTCAATCATCTTTATGGTGTTTTCTATTAATCAATAACATAATTTCATTCTTCATAATCACATTATATGAAGTCTTAGAATAATTACAATCATGGGGGAAAACATGGTGTTACATTCCCCTACCCCTTAAATAAAAATTGTCCTTGGGGTTAAAAACACCACATATACAATTATATAGAAAACAAAAATGGGAAATTCCACTCCCATGGCATTTTCCATCTCCCAGGTAGCCTCATCTACTGCAAGATGCTTTCATTTAACCTTGACTTGCACCATGGATCGGTTTGACAACAATGTTTCTCTCCTATCTAGGATGCATTGAGTTTTGGGATGGAATTATCCCTCTGGTTCCACCTGTATCACAGTCAAATCAATAACATGATTAGAATCATGAACATATTTATTTAGTAAAGAGACATGGAACACATTATGAGCTTTAATATTAGGTAGTAACACAAGTCTATATGCTACTATTACTACTCTTTCTGGGACTTCAAAATGTCCACAATAGCAGGATGATAACTTAGCACATGTACCCATCCTTACCGAACTCCTCTTGGGTTTCGCTATGAGATACACATGATATCCCACCTTGAAATATCTATGAGTTCTCTTATTGTATGCATAGGTATTCTATATATCATGTGTTATTTTCAAATGCTTCCTTATTCTTATCATGGCCTATTCCATTTCCTTCAACAATTCTCTTCCAATTGTAATATTTTCCACTAGACTATACCAACTAATTGGAACTTTGCACTTTCTTCCATACAGAGCCTCAAATGGGCTCATCTTCATTGATTGCTAATAACCATTGTTATAGAAAAAGTATACAAAGGGTAGATATCCTTCCCATTATTTGGGTTGATGCATAATATGTATTCTCAACATATCCTCTAGCACTAGGTTTACTCTCTCGATATGACCTTTTATTTGAGGATGGTAGGCCATGCATTCCCATTCTTGTAAACAATATTTTCCAAAATCTCAAAGTGAACTTAGCATCTCTATCCGAGATTATGATCTTGAGTAGACCATGCAATCTAAAAATTTCCTTCATAAAACATCTACACTTCTATAAATTTAAAGCTAGATTTAATGGGAATGAAGTGAGATACTTTGCTCAACTTATCCACTACTACCATCATTGCATCATGTTTCGTCAATGTTTTTGAAAAACCAATATTAAAGTCCATGGATATTTTCTCCCATTTCCATTATGGAATCTGTAAATATTGTAATAGTCTTGTAGGGTTCTTGTGCTCAACTTTTACCTGTTGATACTCTAGACACTTGACAATTTATTCAACAATGTCTTGCTTCATTCTTGGTCAATAATACAACTCCCTTACTGTTTTTACCATTTTCTGGTAACCAGGATTACCTATATAAGTTCTTCTTATGGAATTCATCCATGGTCAATTTCCTCAGCTATATTGAATTTGGAACATACAATTTGTTTTTGTACAATAGTAGTCCATCAGTTGTATGCTAATACCCTTCATAATTTTTCTCTCTGGGTTCTTGTTGCAATCCCTTTCTTACCTAATTGAAAATTTCATTTCCTTGCAAGAGGTTTATAATACTCTGCTTAATGTCAGACTCTCCTACACTTCTTGTTGCTAAGTGTGTGGTATTCATGCTTGGACTGAGTGCATATGCCACTCTGTTTTCTTTCCCCTTTATGCTTTTTATACCAAACTCAAAATAAAAATCGTTGATTGGTGCCATCCATCTGGATTGTATAGAGTTAAACCTTGGATGGTCAAATAAACATTTAATCCAAAAATATGTCATCATTACAAACCTCCTTCCAAACAAGTAATGTATCCACATATTCAATGAATGCACAATTGTTGTGAGCTCCAAATAATTGATGACATACCTTTTCTCATGTTCATTTATCTTTCTTTATTCATAATTGATCATTTTTCCTTGTTGCATAATAAATCCACCGAGTCCTTCCTTGCAATAATCAATACAAACCAAGAAATGATTTTCAGTGTCTACAATATTCAAAACAGGGGCATTGGTCAAAAGATGCTTCAAGTACTGAAAGATAGATTCACACTCTATTGACCATAAAAATTGCTTCCCCTTTCCCTATAATGATGTAATGGGAAATGACCAATATTGAAAAATATCTTTATAAATATTCTATAATACCCAACTAATCCCATAAAATACCTTACCTCTATCACATTCTAAGGGGTAGGCCAATCCATGATTTCCTTTATATTTTCAGGATCTATCGCCACTCCTTCTGCTGAGATTGTGTGCCCTAAATAATGGATTTATTTATGAAAGAAGTCACACCTGATGAACTTATCATATAATTAGTGATCTCTCAACACTTGTAACGCCATCTTGAGATGTTCTTCATGCTCTTCTCTAGTATTTAAATACACCAAAATATCAACAAAAAACACCAAGACAAAATTATAGAAATACTTGTTGAGAACATTATTCATCAATCACATGAATGTAGCTGGTGAATTGGTAAGTCCGAATGGAACTGCCATGAACTCATTGTGCTCAATACTTGTTCTAAAGGTTTTCTTGTATATTTTCTCATCCTTAATCCTGACTTGATGATATCCATATATCAAATCAATCTTAGAGAAAACTACAACTCATTTGAGTTGATAAAAAATATCATTGATCCTAGGTAATGGATACTTATTCTTGATGGTCACCTTGTTTAAATGTTTGTAGTCAATGAAAAAATTCAGTCTACCATCTTTATTCTTCACAAACAAATTTGGTTCTCCCCATGGGGACACACTCGGCCTAATGTAACCCTTATCCAACATCTTCTTCAATTGCACCTTCACCTCCACCAATTCTAGTGTGCTCATCTGATAGGGTACTTTTGATCCTAGTTATATTCGTTGGTCTCCATCGATATTGCGCTAATTGCACGTATCACATGGTTGAGAAAAGTAGGCGAAGACTAGTCCTTTCTATTCCACAAAATGGGAGAGAAAGCGCTCTTTGAGGCCATGAAATACAAGTATGACACATACAAGCCCTCTTTTAACTTGAATCCCAGGACAATGTCATATATTAGCACACACCCATCATTTGCTACAATTTCAAGTCTATATAAGTTTCCAATTCTAATGAGAAACACTACATCATTAGTCATCATACAAAGAACATCATTTAAAGTGAAAAGGAACTTGTATACTTGAATATATAATTTTACTTATGGGCCACAAATTACTATGAGTAAGCTTTAGAATTATAAGAGCATTTGTTATCTCCTTTGTTCCATCAATAACCTAATTTCAAGATTATTATAAGAGCATTTGTTATCTCCTTTGTTCCATCAATAACCTAATTTCAAGAGTATCTATGCAATTAATAGTATTTATGTTGTCACCACCAAGTTTAAGCTAAAGTCAACTTTGGTTATTTGTTAAACAATTTTATGTTAAAAGTCATATGTTTAGTTGCCCCAAATCTAAGTTCCAAACTTCTACATTTGTTTTCGAACAATCTTTCTATAAGTGACATTTTTTGAACAATATTTCTATAAATAACATGTCTATTCAATTTCTTCTACAATCCTTTTGTAGTAAGGGCATTCCATTACTTTTGTAGCCACAGTTTCTTCTACAATCCTTTTGCACTAAGAGCATTCCATTACTTTTGTAGCCACATCTGTTGTTTTAGCTAGGAACCATTTGTAACCTAAAGAGTGGATGAGGTTTGACACTTAAATCACTATGAATTTAGCATAATTACACATATTAATAAATTTAACTCTTACCATTACACATATCTTTATTATGGGAAAAGGAAAAAAATTGAAAATCATTTAAAAAATGTTTGATGATTAACAAATTTGCTCATTCTTTTCATTTATCTTTTCCCTTTGCTCATTCTTTCCATTTATCTTTTCCCTTTCATTGCAATAGTTGGAGGTTGAGGTCGAATGGTGACATATTTTTTTGTATTGAAGAGCGTTACCGCAATTTATAGTTAATTTCATGCATACACTAGAAGATACGCGCCTGCGCTTTCTATGTATCCATGAGAGAAAAATCAATGTTGTTTCTAATTCGGCACATTCATATATTTATCATTTATCTCCCTAACCTCAATCCCTCAGCATCTGTATGAACACTTGTGACAGTTGTCCCAATCTCAACCCCTTGCCATAATCTGCTTTGTTTCCAAATTGGCCCATTCATATCATTATCTCCCCCAAAATCGCGACCGTCCACATCTATGCCAACATAATCTCTTTCTTCTTCTAATTTGGCTCATTGAAGATTTATATATTTATCTCCCCACTCTCTGGCAATTTGCAGTGAATTCCAATCAAATATTTCATTTCACACTACAACCAATTTGCAGTGCATTCCAATCAAATATTTCATTTCACTCTCATTCTCATTCAATGCAGCCAATTTGCAGTGCAACCTGCAATGGCTCTGCCGCCACTCAATCTCCTTTTGAAGCATCTTATAATATTGTCCCTTAAAGTTGCACCTTTCGCATGGGTGTCACACACAGATCATCCTCAGTTGCCAAGGGGCGATGCCGGCTACCAACCTGGACCAGTTGCAAGCAAGGATATAGATTGGCTTGAATTTCCTCTAAATTTAGAGTACCTAGAAGCTGAGTTTTTCTTGTGGGCATCCATGGGTTATGGAACTTGGAAATAATGGAGTAAGCACCAGTTGTAAGCACCAATTATAAGCTTCAGTTGTGAGAATTAGTTGTAGGCATGTTAAGAGTCAATTCATAGTTGAGAGTCTAGTTGTCTTTGGTTTGCATGTAACCGACTTGGTAGAGTCTTTTCCTATATAAGGATGTAATCCGTCTTCATTGAATAATATAGAAGTGAGCATAGCCTCACTGTATTGTTTGTTTCACATATTTTAAGTTGGTATTAGAGCTAGTTTGAGATCCATCTCTCTAAGGCGAGATTCAAGAACAAGATCTCGAATTTGGTTTTGAAAAATTGCCAGTGCTCCCCTATAGAGTGTTAGAGAGCGTCGACGCTCTCACAGTTCTAAAATTCAAAATTATGAATCCCGAGTGCTCCCTTTGCATGCATCCAAGAGGACTAGGCACTATCGCTCCCCCCTCTACTCTCACAGAGCACTGCAACGCTCACCTTTCCATTGACCTAGAGCGCCAACGCTTTACTTGTTGAGTTAAAGAAGCGCCGACCAGTTTTCTCATGGACTGTAGTAGCGTGAGTTTTTTTATTATCCGTTAATCGTTGGTGCATGCATGGGAGGCCGCGTGCATTTGATGGGTGAGCAAGATTTGGTTATAGCATGAGTTTTGGAACAAATCGTGAAGGGTTTTGTTTTTCATTAAGCCTATTTTTTTTTTTTTCATATTTGAAGCATGGGTCTTGAGAGGTTAAAGTGTGAGGGAGTTATAAATTTTTTATATTAAAGTGGAAAGTAAAGTGTGAGGTGTTACATGAGAAATCATGAGTGTGAGGTTTTATATGAGAGTTATTATATGGGAGTTTATATATAAGAGTTTGATTTATATATGAGCCTTATTTTTATATGTAAAGCTTTGAAGCATGAGAAAGGGGTTATTCTTATGCATATGAGGATGCATGTTTAAAATTTTCTTGTATTTATTTTAAAACAATTGAGAGTTAAGGTAGAGATGGATCAGTGGATCCGAAAGGCAGAGCGATGGACTGCTCATCACTCGACAAAAAGTTGCATATCCTTCGTGATTCACTTGCAAAGACTAACTTGCAGAGATGGCGAATCCTCTAGCGGAGACCTACCTCAATGAAGCCAACAAGCTAGATGGCTCGAATTTCATTAACTGAAAATTCAAGATGCAGACGCTCATGGAGGGCTATGGTGTCTAGAACATTGCGAAGGGAACTAAACTGAAACCTGATGCGGTTGTAGGTGCGACAAGATCACAAATCCAAGATTGGGAGCAGTGCGAAAACAAGGAAAATGTATTGTTGCGCATGTCTGTTAAAGATAGCATAATTCTACATATTAGAGAAGCTACAATTTCTACTACAACATGGACAGCGCTTAAAGCATTGTATGAAACTAGCAACACAAATCACATTTTGTTCCTGAAAACTAAATTGCTAGGCATTAAGATGGATGGAAATGAATCTGTTAGTTCATTTTTGGGTTGTATTAAAGAGGTGAAAGACAAGCTAGTAAATATAGGGGAAATTATTTCCAACACTGATCTGGTCGCTATTACCTTAAATGGTATGCTAGAAGATTATCATATGTTCATAGCAGGTCTCTCAGCAAGGGAGAAACCTCCTACATTTGAAGAACTGACAGGTATTTTTCTGCAAGAGGAAGAGAGACGCTGGAATCTGAGGCCTTCGACTAAATATTTGGCACTGTGGTCAAATAATAGATCTGCGAGAGGGAGATCAGGTGTAAGAGGTAGAGAAGGAAGTTCATGGCAGAGAGGTGGTTCATGGCAGAGAGGCAGTTCATCGCAGAGAAGACAATCTCCAAATCAAGGTATGCAATCAGATAGGAATGAGTCAAAGAATTGTTTTTATTGTGGTCGACCTGGACATATTGTTAAAGACTGTCATAAGAAGACAAGTGATGAGGCTAGGAATAAACCTNTAGATCTGCGAGAGCTCGATCAGGAGTAAGAGGCAGAGGAGGCAGTTCATGGCAGAGAGGTGGTTCATGGCAGAGAGGCGGTTCATCGCAGAGAAGACAATCTCCAAATCAAGGTATGCAATCAGATAGGAATGAGTCAAAGAATTGTTTTTATTGTGGTCGACCTGGACATATTGTTAAAGACTGTCATAAGAAGACAAGTGATGAGGCTAGGAATAAACCTAGAACACATTCAGGTCATTATGTAGAAAAATCTTCAAATCAAGATCTAAGATTATTTATTGCTAGTGATGATATTGATGAACCCCCAAATTTTGACTCATGGGATCTTAGGTTGTTTGTGTCTAATGTTGCTTTATCTGTTGAAACGGATGATTCTGATGCCTAGTTTGTGGATTCTGGAGCATTAGTACATATGACTTGTAATAAAAATTGGTATGCTAATTTTAAAGAAACACATAATGGTGCCATCATATATTTTGGAGATGACCGCGCTCATCGGATCAAGGGATATGGAGACATTCCTGTGACATTGTCAAATGGTACTGTTCGCCACATTCACAATGTGGTGTATGTACTAGGAATAAAGAAAAAATTGATCTATGTGTCCACCATTACAGATCAGAACTTGAAGGTTGAATTCTTCAAGAATTATTGCATAGTGAAGGATCTACTAGACCACTTCCAAACTGTTGCAATGGGAATCGGAGCAGGGGGTCTATACAAACTTGATGTTACCAGCAAAGCACATCATGCACTGACTTCTGCCACTTTGTCAACGAAGATTCTTTGACATCAAAGCTATGGACACATCAATCATCCTGATTTATTGTTATTACAAAAAAAGAACATGGTTGGAGGACTTCCCATGTTAAATAATGAGAAGGTTGCTTGTGATGGATGTGCATTAGGAAAGATGCACAAAGATGAATTCCCCTCAAATCCTGATAAGAAAAAGAGAGATGTGTTAGATCTTGTGCATACTGATGTCTGTTGGCCTATGCAGACTAGGTCTTTAGGAGGTGCATTTTACTTTTTGTTATTTATTGATGATTGCACGAGATACACATGGGTTTACTTCCTTATATGAAAAAGAGATGTTTTCGAGTACTTTAAGGAATTCAGAACCATGGTGGAAAAGCAGACAGGAAAATCCATCAAAATCCTCCGTTCAGATCAAGGGGGAGAGTATAAATCAGGCGACTTCAAGAAATATTACAAAGATAATGGAATAGTACAACAATTTATAGTACCTCACACTCCAAAGCAAAACAGAGTCGCTGAAAGGAAAAACAGAACTCTGGTAGAGTGTGCACATAGTATGATGAAAGGTAAGAATCTCTCAAATGCATTTTGGGCTGAAGCCATAAATACTGCATTTTATTTAAAGAAAAGAATTCCAACAAGGTGTCTTGATAATGTTACTCCTTTCGAAGCCTTGAATGGTTCCAAACCTGCAGTTCATAATTTGAAAGTATTTGGGTGTAAGGCTTTTGCTCATATTTCAAAGGAGAATAGGAGGAAATTGGATGCTAAAGCCATTAAATGTATTTTCATTGGGTATTGTTCCAAATTTAAAGCATACAAATTGTTTGATCCTGCTACTCACAAAGTATTTGCAAGTAGAGATGCACTTTTCCATGAGCAGGAAGCAGGAAATCATGACGACAACAGTCATGAGGAATGGAAGAGACTTCTTGATGAAGGAGTTAAAGAAGAGCAACAACAACAACAACATCCCACACAACAGTAGCCATCCCCGCAGTGACAGCAACAACAACAACAAGAAGGACTCAATGATATGGACAATTCAAGCAGTCATAGTTCACCTAGAGGTGAAGATAGATCTTCACAAAGTGGGGAGGAAGATAATCAGTTGAGAATATCTTCAAGACAGATTCGGCTTCCTCAGAGGTATAAAGACTATGCCTTAATGAGTAGCATTTCAAATGTCGTAGAACCCATGAGTTTTGATGAAGCTAATGAACATGATGAATGGCGAAATGCAATGGAGGAAGAATATGAATCTATAATAAAAAACAATATTTGGGAATTGACTGAATTGCCTAAACATAAGAAGCCCATTGGATGCAAATGGATATACAAACCCAAGTTTAAATCAGATGGTAGTATAGATCAGTATAAGGCTAGATTGGTAGCAAAGGGGTATTCACAAACATAAGGTATTGATTATGCTGAAACATTTGCACCAATAGCTAAATTGAATACTATCAGAATATTAATTGCTTTAGCTACAAAGTATCATTGGACGCTGCATTAGTCAGATGTTAAATATTCATTTTTGAATGGTAAGTTAAAGAAAGAGGTTTACCTTACTCAACCTGAAGGGTTTGTTGAAAAGGGGCAAGAACACTTAGTGTGTAAGTTAAAGAAAGCATTCTATGGACTAAAACAGGCACCTAGGTCATGGTATGAGAAGATAGACTCTTTCTTTCTTCAACAGCGTTTTATGCGGAGAAAAAGTGATCCAAATCTGTATACCAAATTTGATGAACAGGGGTATATAGTATTGATTTCATTATATGTCGATGATTTAATAATTACAGGAAATGCAGAGAAGCTGATTGATGAAATCAAGGAGCAGTTATCAAAGGTATTTGAAATGAAAGATCTTGGTGAGTTACATTATTGCCTAGGTCTTGAAGTTTGGAGAAATGCAGGCCAAACGTTTGTTTGTCAGAGTAAGTATATCAGAGAAATGCTTAAGANCAGGTATCTAAAAGGTACACTTGATTATGGTATTAAATATACTGATGCATCTGATGTTGAGTTGGTAGGTTATTCAGATTTTGATTAGGCTGGAAATCTGGATGATCAAAGATCAACCACTGGATATGCGTTCAGCATTGGATCCGGGGTTGTTTCATGGAGCAATAAAAAGTAGCCTACTGTATCTTTGTCTTCTACTGAAGTAGAATATAAAGCCTTGTGTGCAACAACTTGTGAAGTTGTTTGGTTAAGAAGACTTTTTAAAGATGTTGGAAATGAACAAAAGGAACCTACGATGATCAGATATGATAATCAAAGTTCAATCAATATTGCGAAGAATCCGATTTTTCATGCAAGGACAAAGCATGTTAAAGCTCAGTATCATTTTGTTAGAGAAAAATTGTAGTCAAATGAAATAACTCTTGTGTATTGTAATACTAGTGAAAATATATTTTCACTAAGCCTCTTGGAAAGATTAAGTTTGAACTATTTAGGGAGATGTTAGGTGTAGAAGTCAATCCATTCTCCATTAAGGGGGAGACTTGGAAATAATGGAGTAAGCGCCAATTGTAAGCACCAGTGATAAGCTTCAGTTGTGCGAATCAGTGGTAGGTGTCTTAAGAGTCAATTCATAGTTGAGAGTCTAGTTGTCTTTGGTTTGCATGTAACCGATTCGGTAGAGTATTTTCCTATATAAAAATGTAATCCATCTTCATTGAATAATATAGAAG
Organism: Picea sitchensis; assembly: GCA_010110895.2. Taxonomy (NCBI): domain Eukaryota; kingdom Viridiplantae; phylum Streptophyta; class Pinopsida; order Pinales; family Pinaceae; genus Picea; species Picea sitchensis. The sequence goes on from SNQJ01S0030693.1 coordinate 66,546, forward strand.
TGAGAATAGCCTCACCGTGTTGTTTGTTTCACATATTTTAAGTATGTACTAGATCATATTGCACGTGGGCTTGTAGGCGGCGGACCACCTCCCATAGGCGCACGGAAGGCTAACCTCAATAAATTGGTTCAAGATGTCATCTTGCAATTTGCCTTCTAAGAAGTTGGATACGTCAGGTAATGTCTCGAGTGTTTTGCATATTTTAAGTATGGACTGGATCATATTGCACCTGAGCTTGTAGGCGGCAGACCACCTCCCATAGGCGCACGGAAGGCTAACCTGGATAAATTGGTTCAAGATGTCATCTTGCAATTTGCCTTCCAGGAAGTTGGATACGTCAGGTAATGTCACGAGTGTCTATTATTATAATTTGGTACATATATGAATGTTAAGGTGGGCTAATTATTCTGCAATGTAATCTAACGCAGGTTTTTAAAGAAAACCGTGAGCGGATTTCCTAGACCCCTACTGAATCTGACGGCTGCCAATTTTGGCAGTATCATCAACGCTGCATTGAATACAACTTTGACACCTCCTTTTGATCCATATGCTAATAGTGTCAACTATTTTCTTGCAAGTTATTTGACCCCCTACGTCGGACTTACAGGCTATGTCGGCGCCAACGCTCATCTCTAATCTCCCACTGCTAAGCGGGTAAATTATTGTTATGTTTTTTTGCCGTTGAGTTACAAGTGCGGGTAAATTATTGTTATGTGTTTCGCCATTGAGTTACGAGTGAAGGAAGAGTTATGAATCATTGGATTGTGTTTGTCCTGTGTAACATATAAAGCTGGTGGCGGGGCTTCTTGGAGTAGAATCAGGACAGGACGCGGTGATACGCAGTTTGTTGTATGAATTAGGGTCTCAGAAAGTGGCGCCATATCCATACACAGTGGAAGAACTCACGGATAGGATCTCTACTCTTAGAAATTCACTGGGACACAGCGGAATTGTTGATGAAGGACTGTTTGTTCCATATGCTTTGGGAGCAGAGAGAAAGGTGCAAGGCAACATTCTTGCAGGCGATAAATATTCTGTTGCATATGCGTGCACTCCTGAACAAAGTCTCAAAATTGTCTATTCAATAGGTAAGGAATCATCCCCCGGGGGATTCTACCCTCATGGTGCTAGTGGACGCTTTGCCCGCCATTTCCTCAAATCCTAAACTTTAAACCACATGCAACTGCAAATAAAGCGCACAGAGAAATCAGGTCAATTGCAACTGCAAATAAAGCGCACAGAACAATTCGTTCAATTTGTATCGATTATTTTATATAACCAGTACCCAAGAATGAAAGTGTAATGCATATAACCAGTACCAAGACTCAATTCGTTCAATTTGTATCGATTATTTTATATAACCAGTACCCAAGAATGAAAGTGTAATGCATATAAGTACCCACGAATGAAAGTGTAATGCATATAACCAGTACCCAAGAATCAATTCGTTCAATTTGTATGGATTATTTTATATAACCAGTACCCAAGAATGAAAGTGTAATGCATATAACCAGTAACCAAGAATGAATGTGAGTGTAATGCATATACAGTACCCAAGAATGAAAGTGTAATGCATATAGCCAGTACCCAAGAATGAATAAAAGTGTAATGCATATAACCAGTACCAAAGAATGAATGAACCAGTACTCAAGAATGAATGAAAGTGTAATGCATATAACCACTACCCAAGACTGAAACTGTAATTCATATACAGTACCTAAGTATCAAAGTGTAATGCATATAACCAGTATCCAAGAATGAAAGTGTAAAAGTGTAATGCATATAACCAGTACCCAAGAATGAAAGTGTAATGCATATAACTAGTACCCAAGAATGAAAGTGTAATGCATATACAGTACCCAAGAATGAAACTGTAATGCATATAACCAGTACAATGCATGTAATCTATTTTTATTATTGTGAGGTAATCCAATAACTTTTTATGGAACAAGCGCCGATTTCACCTTTGTTGTTGGCAAGAGTTGTCTAAGCCTCGAAAGGCAGGGGGTTGGGGACTAAAGCATCTATCCACCTTCAACTCAGCTCTCCTGGCCAGCTCTTTCTGGAGAGCTCTCACCCACAATAGCATCTAGAGCCACATTATCAAAACTAAGTACTTGGGCTCCTTGTCTCTCCACGACTGGATCAGAAAGCCTTCTCTCCAACAAATTTGGGCGTCTCCTTTGTGGAAAGGGATGGTCGCGTCCTCCCAGGTGATTCTCCACTAGTTACGGTGGAAGCCCGGCACTGGGAAAGACATTCGCATTGGCAGAGATATGATTCTCGGAATGGGAGACCTATTGATCCTCTCTCCCTCGTTGTGCGCGCGGCTTGAGGCCCAGAATTGCACTTTCTTGGCACAATTTATGATACCGACCCGTGCCCATTCCCTCCTGGATGATTGGTTGGATAGTGGATCCCTGTTCCTTGAAGGGTCGCTTTCTATAGAGTGGAGCCGCTACACATCGGCCCTCAAAGGTGTCGGGATCTCCCTTACTGAAGAACCAGATTTATTGTTGTGGGCCGGGGGAGATGCCATGGGCTCCATCACTGTAAAAAATTTATATGACGCCTATCTTCAACAGATGAGGCTTGAGATTGACCGCTCATGGTTTCACCAGTTATGGAAGTGGCAGGTCCCGCTTAAACAAAAACTTTTCACCTGGCTCGCGGGTAGAGAGAAGATTCTCTCCTGGGAGGCGCTCAGACGTAGAGGCTGGGAGGGACCTGGCTTTTGTCCACTATGCAAACAGGCTTCAGAGGATGTACATCATCTCATGGTTCATTGTGTTTTTACAAAGCAGGTTTGGAAACATCTGATCGAGTTCTTCTCTTTAACTGTGGTCTAGAAAGGCCCTACCTTCACGGCCTGTCTTTCTGATTGGGTCACACAAAAGTCGGCTCCTCTGACCTTGACGGTCTACACTTGCTAGCAGTTATGGACAGAGAGGAACAAAGCTATTTTTGAAGACCGAACCCCTTCAATACAAGCGGTCTTTCACAGAGTTAGGGCCTCTTTCCAGTGGAAACCCTCCTTGATCAAGTCTTTCACACCCAAGGTCTGTGAGATCTCGTTGACTGCTGGATATACACTGGCTTGATTCGACGGAGCGGCGACGTCCACTGGCCTTTGTTGTGGGGCAGGTGGTTTTTTCAAAACACATCCAAAGAGAATCACTAAATGGTTCATAAATTGTGGAGAGGGAACGAATACTAAAGCAGAGCTTTTGGGATTATGGACATCCCTCGCTCTTGCCTCCCTTTGGTCGATTGATCACCTTCTGATCCTTGGAGACTCGCGAGTCATTATAGACTGGATCAACCATAAGAGTATGCTTCACTCGGTCCATATAGAAGGCTGGAAGAAAAAAATTTAGATTCTCTCTAAACGCTTCATGGACATCAATTTCCGGCATATCTCCAGATCTTTCAATAAGGAGGCGGATGCTCTATCAAAAAGATCCCTCAGCGGGGAGGTCGGGAAACTATCGTTTTTCCATTGTGAGAACGGATCTGAAAGTCCCATCTCCCACTTAAATCTTTTCGAATGTGGTGGGCGAGCGATCTGAATCTGCAATAGTTTTTTTGCCTGAATATGCTTCTCAGCTCCTTTCGTGGTGGATTACTTTCCCTTCTGATTACCTTTCTGGCTGGACATTCTCCTCTTGCTGATCGGGGACAGCGTCACTGATGTTTGCAGTGGGACAGTTCCCTCTATCTTTCCCTGACACAAATTTTTTCCTTGGTGAGAGAGCTTTCCTCGATACCTGGTTCACAGCTCGACAGAGCTAGCATTGTAAACGAAATTATATTTTAAATATAATATTGAGTATTTTTTCTTGGTAAAAAAGAGACTATTGCCAAATTCATTTTTATTATTATTAAGAGACTATTGCCAAATGTGAGGTAACTCAAGACCATTGCAAGATTATTTTATTAATTTTTTTAACTATGGAAATGAGTAACTCTTAGGATTGATTTGGACTATGCTAGAGATCAATCCTACTAGCTAACCAGTTTATTTTATTATTTTATTGACAATTGCCAGATGTGAGCTAGCCCACCAATAATGACAATGGGCACAAAGCTACTAACACTAGTCAATGAAAATAAGTAAGTAATTAAGGATCAACAAGGAAAACAAAAATGATGAAAACAATAATTCAAGGTATTAGGCCTCTTAATCAAATCTAAAGCACAAATGATGATAACAATAATTCAATGTATTAGGACTCTTAATCAAACCGTTAGAGTAACTATGTTGTGGTTGACAGGGATAGATTCTTTAAAGAAAGGGAAATGACGATTCCCTATAGAAACCAATATGAGGTACTCCAAACATTCATAAAGGATTAGGACTAGGACTTGATACCTTGTGACAAGGGCATGATATATATGAGGCAAAAAACATCCCTTGAATGAAGCATAAATGATAGCTAGAGTCAGTTATGACCATAAACTTTAGTGAGATAACTCAACTAGATTTTAATGCGGGGTTAGGAAATTTCACCTATCCTTTCGCTCTTAGTTTGGAATCAAATTCAGGGTTAGACAAGAGAATCAAAACCGGGGTAACCACCCAACTCCTCCAAGATCATGTGTATGCGCCATTCATATCAAGGACAAGGACGATCCTAGTGTTGTGTTCGACAATGCATACAAAGGGAAGGGTCTTCTCAAATCTCCTGAGAAGCCCATGACCCAATACTTTGGGTCCTGATCTTCTTTCTCTATGCTTTTTTGGGTTTCTGAAATCATAATTTTCTTGTCTTTCTTGATCTTTAATGGATAGATATGGTTGTGCCCCTATTTTTGAATTACATCAAGGGGATAGTCTCTTTCTATTGTTTAAACTCAGTGGTGGATTACATACTCTCATATGTAACGAGTGGTGGAAGCAAACTTCAATCCTTTTATATTAAAGATTTGTTCTCATTTCAAATAAGGTCCAAGCTAGAAAGGAGTGGGAGTGAAGGGAGTTGTGAATCCTTATCCATATATCTAGATTGGGGAGATAATAGATCTAGATTAAGATGGATTGTCGTTAATATATTATTATTATTATTATTATTAACAGATCATTGCCAAATGTGAGTTAGCCCAAGACCATTTCCACATTATTTTATTATTATTATTAACCATGGGAATCAATAAGTAACTTGTAGGATTGATTTGGGCTATGCCCAAGATCAACAGTAACACAGCCGACCCCCTAAGTCTCCCTTAGGATGGTGGAATGTCCATTTTTCCTCTACTTCTTGCGATAAGAGTTATGTTCATCAATGTTTTAATGAGAACTTTTCTTATCACAAAATTTGTTGTACTAAATTATACTTATTTAATCCCCAATACTACTAACAAAATCCCTATATGGAGCTCGTTGCAGTGACTAGGGACTTACGCAACATCGATCAGAAGGTTAGAATCACTTCTCCCCTCTAGATCAAAGATATAAAATGACTCGGACTTCTTCCTATCGGAACACTAGGTTGTAGGCCGAAATTTCCATTCTGATGGATCATTCCAACAAATCCAATGACTCTCAGAATCAACAAACAATTGCTATGATATAAGTGGTCCTTCAACTCACCCAAAAATTATCTCTTGTTGTGTTCATTTCTCGTTAGATGAACAGGTGGGTCCCATGACAATCCTACGACTGAGGTCACATTGCACCCACTCTCTGATCCACGACTCACGTTCACTCTCAGAACTCTTCCCCATCAGAGTACATCCACTCAGTGCATTGAAGGTGACTTTGACCAGTTCACTTTGATGACATCATCCAACGTTCCTCATGAAATCTCAACTAAGGGACAAAATTTTCTTGAAGGGATTTGAATGCATGGTAGTTAAGTGTTTTAGACCCTCCTCGAGATGAACCTCACCAAATCTAATAGCTAGAATCCGTCAAACTGTATCCCGATAGATCAATGGTCTTGGGACTATTTCATCATTGGACACCCAATTCATCAAACACTTTTCTCAAGTCCCTTCTCCAAGGTTCTGATAGCCCTCCTCCTGGGAGACTTACACCTAACATCAACGGTCCAGAAATTCACCACCCCACTCTCTTAAAAATCAAAGGTCTTCATTATCTCATATCCTTCCACATTGGAGTTCCATTGCAATCATGTGTTAGTGATTATGACAAATGCACCTTCCAACCAACGGTCATAAAATTTTCACAATACCAAATAAATGGTTGTCGATCGTTCTGATTCAAAAGATGGGTTCTCTTCAAGTTAACAGTCTGATTTGAGACTTAACCTCTAAAGGGTTTTCTTCTAGGTCATCAATAAGGTTTTGATGGACCTTGTTGACTCTTACCTTCGCTCAAAACTAGGCTATGGATTTCCCATCCTGAAATATTAGATGAGGAATTGCATATCCTAAAAACATTCCATTTAAAAGGTAGGGAGATTTTACACGACTTAAAGATCCCTAACCACTCAGAAACTCTCCTAATATTTTAGTGCACTCCTGTCAATTCGGGGTGAAGATTTTATTCATATATTGTAATATTTCCACTCAAAGACTTCCAAATTTCATAGGGATACACCCCTCCTTGCATATCTTACTTGGTTACATCATGTATCAGGTTCATAGAAGAAAAAAACATGCATAGTTCATTTTACTCATGTTTGTAACCATTCCTTTTATGTATTCACACTTATTATACAAACCATGAAACAACATGTTTACATCCATAAATACATGTCATTTTATTAAGTTAAAAGTAGAGTAAATAGAGTTATTAGAGGAAATAAATCATAGAGGAGACGCCATACACCAAGACTTAGCCAGAATGAGGGATGAAATCTCCCAAGTACATGCATAGCATGAGACAACCCTTTAGCAAAATAAGGAGATCGAAGGTCGAATGGGGGAAATTTTGAGGATGAAAGAGGGCATAGAGGAGAGGGAAACAGAAGCACAAAAGGAGAAGGAATAAACAAGTACCATAAGTTCCCCTGGTCATAGAGGCCACTATGGAGGAACAATTGCCAAAAATTGGTGAAGTCGTGAAGAACATAGTTATCGACTTAATGAGAACTGTGACCTCAAAACTATAACACTGGCCAAAAAAACCCATATTTTTGCATAAAAAAACATCAAAATCAACCCCCAAATGAAAAAGTGGTGCTACCGGTAGCACCATATTTTAAAACGGGGTCAAAATTGAAACATTTTTCGAACATGGCCTTCAAAACTTAGACAGTAGCTCAGAAAAACCTTAAAACCAGCACCTAAAAAAAATATGTTTTTGATTTTTTTTTTCTTTTCAAAACGTTATATTTTGAGATCATTTGAAATCGTATTTTTATCACTTGGTACCATTAAAACCAAAACCTCAAAATCAACCATCAAATTGAAAAGTACTGCTACCGGTAGCACCCATTATAAAATTGGGGTATGAAAATGACACATTTTTATAATGTGGTAAAACAACTCATCATTATTGTAAACAAAATAATAAACCCTTAAATGTTTACTTTTTAAATTTTATTATCACGCAAAGCACAAGGTAATACATAATGCCATGAAAATGTCACAATATACTTTAAAAATTCAATGTCACTTTTTAATAATTTTCTACTTTTAATAATAAAAAAGTAAATACAAGTTACATTGAATGAAACATACATAATTTCTTAAAAGTATTGTTATATTGACCATATTCAAAACATATGAGCTAAAATATTTTATTATATTATCTATAATAAAAAAACATATCATTCATAAAACATAACAAAAGATTCATAACTTCATGTAAGACCATATGTAAGTTCAATGCTCATTTTTAGTTACCATACAAACATCATATGGATCAAAAATGCATAAAATGTTTCATACACTTATTCAGATTGACTCATGGTTTCTTAAATACCATCAGAGTCTACATTGCCTTCAGATGAATGTTTGGATGAAGATGTATATGATCCATACTCTTCTCTATTGTCAATGAATGCACCATCTGAGTCTACATGCATGCCCAACATTTCATATGTTAAATGCCTTTTAGATCTACGACTAGGTTCAATAGACTCACATATTGAATTTATTTCTTGCAAAAGAAACCTCTTGACAATATTTGTTGTCTTGGAGCGAATATTTCCTCTCTTTGTCAAATTGAATTCATAAACAAGTATGTCAACATCATCTAATTTTAAGAAGTCAGTGCGACGACGAGTTGTATTTTGACCCTTTTTTTTTCTCTTTCTATTGACATGTTTCTCAACCACCATCTTTGGCTTGTACACACCATTGAATGGGTGTGTACTTGTTCCATACCAATGCACTTCAATTTCAATAACATCACCATTTTCTTTCTCAATCTTTATAACCTTTCCTATCTAGAATGGATAACCATGTCTATCTTGAGTCGCTAAAACTGCAATCATGCTACCCTCCTTAATATCTTGTACTGAACCCATGTAAAGGTCTTCCATGGCTTCACTTTGTGAACGTGACCTTCACGAACCAATATGAATTTATGTTTCCTCTGCTTGTGTAAAGTCAATAGCACCTTGATATTCTTGTTGAACTTCAAAAATGTTTGTTTCTTCAGATTCATTTGGCATATTTTGTGGCCAATGAAATGGATTCCTCAACATTGTATCTTCATTTGTTGAGCTTGAAATTATGTCACTTTGAATATTGAAAAAAGAGTCCCACAAAATAGAATCAACAACATCAAAGTACTCATATGTATTCTTAATGGACTTTTTAATTTCTTACAGGCATTCAAAATAATCTACATCTCTATTACACCTCTATGCATTATGGATTTCAGCAACTGATTGTAAAAATAATAACTTTGATACAAAAATTGGACGATCTGGAATGAACTTTAAAAATGATAAGCCTGATGAAGGCCCCCATTCTGTAGTAGTTGAATATTTCTTTCCCCATATAATTGTTTTCCCATCATTTTTTTTGAAATAAAATTGATGTTGGAAGCTAATGTCATTAAGCTACTCAATACATTTTTCTTCACGATGTGATCCCTGAATAAATCTTCGCATGTCAATAGTTTCTTCTAATATATGAAAAAAGGCTCTGTGATGTATGCTTTCTTGATACATTCAATCAATGATGGTAGACTTCCAACATTTTTCCTCTTCAATGTTATTGAAAAACGACTGAACATTTGATCAATATGATCATGAGTGTGTCCAATAAGAAGGAAACCAACTTTCACCTTTTCAAATATTCTCATTTCAACAGGAATGCTCAGATATCTAAACACAATTTGATTTTAATTTTCACGACTAGTGTTGTCCAACTGTAGATAGAGAACTTGAGGAAGATTTCCAGAGTAGTGAGTGAGCACATGATGAATTATGGTGATGGTCAGATTTGCATAATTATGAATATTTGGAGTTGTGAAGTAAACTCTTGGACACAATTTTTCCATTGAAAACCATACAACCAACCAAGCGAAACTAAATGAAATTCTCTTCCTGTAAATTTTTGGGTGTACGAACAAAATGTGGTAGAAGTGTTTTCTTTTGTTCCATTCCATCAATTATCATACCTAAATATTTGTTTGGATCATCATAACACTTCTTCCGATGTTTGTACAACATTTTTCTTTCACTTGATTATTGATTCTAATTTTCTTGAAGTGCTTTGACTACAGAATCTGCACATGACATAAAATGAAAATATTGATCGTATGTTTTCATAGTTGATAACTATTGAATTTAAAAAGAACAAAATAGTAAATACATACCTTTTTCTTTCACTTCATATCTATCTATTATTGATTTAAAAGTAACACATATACTGCAAATCCCCATCCTTGAATTATTAGGAATATGGACATTGTTGAATTGTTTCTTCCATATTCTTGTAAAATATGCATATGTAATAAAATTACCATTTCTTTCAACACCTTTTACATATCCTTTGTACAAGTTGTAGACTTCCCTCCTTGAAAAATTATCTGGAATATCTATTGTGTCTCTATATGGTATACACTCTCCATGTTTGGAAAAGATATCACGCATCCATGACAATGTAGTTTTTGTGAATGGCCCACTCTCTCATCCATGATGTACCTTTGAATAAAATTATGGATGTTTTTCCAACCTTGTCTGGATTCTTGATAGATGAAGATTACCAATTGAGTGAATTGTTTTGAAAGCCTTTCTTCAAAGTAAAATATCCCCATTGCGATAATCATATCATGTATTGGTGGATATCATGCACCCCATCAAATATGAATTTTTCATGTTCTTATTCATTGACAAGTATGTCTTCATTTTATTTAAGGCATACATGTAGTCCATGGTTTTCAAACAATTCTTTTGACAACATTCACTTGAAATCAATTCACTTATGGAAATTGATTTAGTGAGAAAT
>SNQJ01S0030693.1:90002-106785 GCA_010110895.2 Picea sitchensis
ATTCCAAAAAGGCATGAGCATTTCATGTTTTATCCTAAGTTCCTAACCATGATGAAGGTGATGTGTGTTGGGTAAACGCATGCAGTTTCCAGGGCAACAAGTGTCAGCCTTGAACCATGCAAATAAAATGGCGAAGATGAGACATGATGGGGGTTCTCCTCCATACCACCTAACGACCTGAGTGTATACGGCCTCTGAGCGATACAACGGATCCAACCTTTGTAGAAAAACCTCGTACATATTCTGAACTGAAAAACCTATGTTCGTCTGGAGAATATGTGTGTATCCTCTATCTGATATTGAGCTTGTGCGTGGAGTATCTATCCCAAAGTCGTGACCGTGAGACATTCAGCCATTGTTGATCCTGTAGGAAAGCCGCATCAGTTTTCTCTGTGTATTGTTGTTGCCACGTAGTGCTGGATTGCGTGTGGCTTGTTGACCAGTGGAGCAACACTCTCTCTAGGAGAGAGAGTGTACAGAGGAAGGAGAGAACTCCTAGAAGGAACCTTGTAGCTGCCACAGAGCCTAGAGACTTCCAGTCCGGCCTGTTGTTGTAACCCAAGGCAAGGGAGGTTAGCAGCCGAAGGACTGTCCAGGTGACAGAGAAGGTGTATACTCCTAGGGTGAAAAAGACATGTGGGGAATAAGGGTCTATGGGTAGTGAGCGTGAGAGGTTCCTAGGAGAGAATCCCATCCTTGTGGCTCTGTGTTGTTTCCTTGTAACCTCAACCTAGCCTAGGATTCCTTGTCTTCGGGTGGATCTTAGTCCCAGCTCGGGGGTGACCCACTATTAAGTTGATGAGCAGTGCGGTCTAAGGCTGGGAGGTTCGTGGAAGGCCTGCACTTGGTTGGTGGAATCTACCATTGTTCAAAGATAAGTACCAGATGATGCTTTAATTATGTTTCTGTATCTCTGTGTATTATAATCATAATGTATTTTGTTGTGTATATGAATTGATGTTAAATAGTATTGATTGTTGATTATGGCAGTAAATCGTATGATTACTCTGTGTTGAATATGTTTAACTTGATTTGAATGCATGTGATTAATTGTGAGTGAGAATGTTGTTATTCCGTGTAGTAACACCTACACAGTAGTGACTGAAAAGTGGTGCTACAACTATTTTATAATTCAAGGATGATTTTAGGGGTTAAATTTCGCTCATGGGCCAATTTTCCATTATTTTTCCAAAAACGAGAATCACTATTTTAAAAATGATTCGCCCAAATTCTATATGATATAATTATTTTACCTTAAAAATTGCCAAAATTTTATAAAAACTATATAAAATACTTAGAAATTTGAATATTTTTACAAAAATATCGCCAAACATTTATAGTTGACATATGAAGGAACATTAAGATTCTCCAAGGTTTCTACATTTTAAAATAAATTTTGATCCTTAAAATCATCCCTGATTTTATTTCTCCAATGCAAAATATTCATATTAGTTATTTTAAAATTGGGTAAATGGAGTCTTAGAATAAATATTTAGATCAACAAATACCCTAGGAGTGTAAGCCTTTTTACTTCCTAAGGTTGCCAATCAAAATTAGGGTAAATATAAAAGGGTATAAACACTCATATTCCTCCTAGAAACCCTTGCAAAATAACTTGTAAACTTTATCAAATTAGATGAAGCTTAATGGAGGGTGTATCCAACATACTCCTCCTGGGGTTTCAAACAATTATAACCAAGAAATACCAAGAAATAACTAACAATATAGATTTTTCCTTACCAATTCCAAGAGAGAGATATCAAACCCTAGTTTCACCAAGAAAATTCACCATTCAAGATCAAGAGAATAAGCATCCAAGAGGTTCACATCACTCCTCCTCATCCATTCACCAAATTATAGCACCATAAAACATTTTCACAAGAGAGAAACACCATAATTCCCAAGAATAGAGAAAATTTCAGCGAAGTACTTCTCACAATGAGAGATTTATGTTATGAAAAGAGATTCATATGATCCCTATTTATACAAAATATCTAACACATAGTTTGTCAACTTAATTTTAGGGTAAAACACAAGATAGGGGTCAACAACCCTAATATTTCCCTTTTACACAAATAATATTAAATAATTCATTTCAATTTCACTTTTTCACATTAGAAACCCTAAAAATAAGATGGTGTCTCCCTTTTAGGGAAACATTTTGGCATATTTGATAAATGGTTGAGGTTGGGGTGGAATGTTTGGCCTCCAAAGGCCTTCTCCTCATGTTCTATTCCCCCTCCATGCCTCCTCTAATCAAATCATGCCAATTGTCAATGTGCAACTCCATGACCACCAAACCCTAGCCCCTCTATGACGTCAAGCCTAAAAAATGTGATGTTTTTACTCCTTCAAGAAAAACGTTTAGGTGGTAGGGGATAGGTTAGAGACTCCATGATTCCATGTAATATTGCAAATAAATTTATTTTTGATCTAGTGTGCAGGCCCTAGGAATCCATCCTGTGGGATTCTTACCCCATGGAAGCCCAATATAGGCTTGTTCTCCCAAAAATACCCCCCAAGCAGGGTCCTGCAAAACAAAAGGGTACGCCCTCCAAATATCTCAAGTAAAAAATATCATGACAGGTGTAAACCACATCTAATAAGAAAGGAACCTAAACATGTGCATAAAAAATACCTCATAAAATTAAACAAATTCTCCAAGATGCTATACAATTGACCAAGTTTAGGTATGCGAGGGGTGTCATAAAAGTCCTATTCGGTAGACCAAAACCCTCAAGTAGGGGATGCTCCCAAGGTTTTCCCTTCAAGTTTATGTAGTGTATGATGAGGTGAATAGGGGTTTATAATTCATAGGTCAATGAGTTTCATGACATAAAAGGGTTGTGTTGCACCTTCTTCCTCAATGCAACCTTTTTCCAAGCCAATTTATTTCCATTTATTAATTAATCAATGATCCAAACATGTGTGCAATCCCAATAGTGAATCGATTGTCTTGAGGGGTAGTAACACAATGTCACTTGAACAAAGAGGTCCACAAAGTTCCATAGGGGTAACCATATAAAGCATTGTAACACACTTGTGTTAGTCTTATATTCAAGAAGGATATTTATTATGTGTTTGATATTGTGTAGGTCTTCAATTATTTCAATATAAGCAGTTCATTGTATTCAAGACCTAATTGCGTGAGCATATAGAAGGTTTATTTTAGGCTCTTATATTTTTCCAGCAGCCATCCCCTTGGGCCTTCAATCCCTTCTTCACATGAAAGAGGTACATGCCCTTCATGGGTCACTAAAGTCAATGGTCCCATAAGAGGAATTATGATGGGAGTGTAATGAGTGGAAAGTGGTAAGTATGTTCAATAATGGTATGATAACCCCTCAAGGGATCCCCAATTTCAAACCTTCTCCAAAGGTTGGCCACTGATTAGGAAATCTATGACACTCACCAAGGTGAAACAAGGTCAAAAGAATAATTTCCAAGAAAGAATTATATAATCAAAAGCATCTTAAATACAACATGTTTAAATTCCTCAAATATTAGGGTGATTACCTACCACAATACTTGACTTATTGCACATGGAGAAATACCCATCTGCCTTCTAGAAAGTAGTTGGTGTTGTGGATGCATTGACAATGGATCCAAAATGTGGTGATAGAGTGAGCTTCCATATCTGGAAGTGGACATTGCTAGTCGTGTGGTATCTCAACACTTCATATCAACAACCTAAGGGCCTTGAGACACCATCTGCTTATTTATCCCACACAATGGGGATAACAAGTTGTATGTTGTGGTTGTGTTGATAAATCATTATTGAACCAATGCCTCCTTTCATTTTCCATTTATTGAATTCTACAATTTCTTGAAAAATCTCTAGAAGAAAGTATTTTCATAAACCACTTATTTGTTGTTCCTTGAAGGAATGGAAGTGAAGCTTACCCTTGCGTTTTAAACATTTGAAATCAAAATCAAAAGAGTGGGAAATGAAACATACAAGAAGAATAATATTTTCTTTTTATGTTAAATGATTAGACTTTTGGAGTTGAAAGACAAAAAACTATGTGGAAAAAATTCACACCAATGAATGTCCATATATTATTCATGTACCCTCACCATTTTCCCAAGTTGAATGAAAAATACTTATGATTTTTGTAGCACAGACATCTCCATCGTGGCGATGAAATTATAATAGCAATGACTATTTAAGATTATAAGGTAACAACTATTTTTTTTCCAAAATTAATAAATAAAAGAATAGCTTTGTTATCAAGAGAAACTCCTCACAGACCATTTAAGAGTTATGACTGAAGATAAGCAACATGGCAGATGGGCGCGAATTTTGAGTATGGGCGCGAAGTCTGGTTTTGAACTGGAGAGGAAGCCGTCCAGGCAGGTGCCTCAGCCCACCAAACCAGAGCATGGGCACACTGTACATGGCAGATGAATCAGCCCCCTGATTATCTGAAGCGCCCAGCGATGGGGCAAACAAGGTCTGAGCATATACAGTGGAGTACAGATCTGGTCTGATAGTTTTATCCCTTGGAATACAGACCCCCTCCTTCTATATCCTATTATGTCCAGTTTCTTTGACTTCCAGGCTTTCTGTATCCCTTTTCCGACACTACAGTGGATCTGAATAGGCGGACTCTGACAGCCTCCTTTCCCTCAACCGACAAAAGTCCTCTCCCTCGAGGTCACTGTTTCAGATCTATTTGATAAACCCGACTAGTGGATCGAACTTTCTCCCACCCGACATCAAACCTTTCCCCCGAGGCCTTACTGTTTCAGATCTGCTTGAAAACCCCGACTTTTTGTGGATTGGACAGGGTCCCTCCTACCCCTGTCAGGACTTACCTGTCCCCATCCTCATCACAGACAAAAGGTTATCCCCCGTGGACTTATCAGCTTCCATCATGGAGAAACAAAGCTCAGATCTCGCTGAAAAACTAATTGGAGACCCCTGGGACCACCCGGATATCATTACCTTCATCGATGAGATGATAAAAAACCATTATCATAAAGAAAATCGCTTTCCTGTCTCTCAGTCCCTCGCTTTTGGCACTCCTTCCCTTACCACAGCTCTGGGAGACCCTCCTCTGAATCCTTTCACTGTGTTAGACACTCCACAGCAGTCAACTCACTCTAGGAGTTGTGGGATCCACCCTAAGACAAGCTTCCCCTCCAGCAAACCACATCCCATTACTGCTAAAAAAAAGTCATAGAAAGTCTGGAAACCGAAAATATCACATCCAAAACTTGTGCTAGGCATGGATGTTGGACTTTCTGAGGCCTGTAACCTAGCACTCTGTGCCCTGGTTGGTAGACTTGCCTATAAGGAAAAATGCAACCTGCGTTTGGATGACTGGATCACAGACTCCTGGATGCCTCTTCTAGGATATCTCCCCAAGGTATTATACCTACAACATGGGTGGATTGGCTTTATTTTTCAGACGCCTGAGGATTCAGTCCAAGTGCTGGAAAAGTTTTGGGCGGTTGGTGGTGGAAGTCTCATTCTCAAGAGATGGAGGCTTAGTTTTAACCCGTCCACCGAACACTTCTCTTACAGGCATCTCTGGGTCCTCTTACTCTTCCTCCCTCTACAACTATGGAATCATCAGGCCCTTGAGCTCATTGGATCCTCTTTAGGACGTTTTTTAACAGTGGACACACCTTCACTGGTCTCGTCGGATAGAAAAATGGCTAAGATAATGGTAGAAATGGATATCTAAGCAGGACTCCCGGAGGTTCTGAACATTGACTGGAGAGGCATCCTTATTGCTCAAAGACTCAACTATCTTGGAATCCCGTTCCGTTGTTCTTTCTGTCGCAGAACCAGCCACCTGAGACAGGACTGCTACAAGCACACATTCACTGAACCAGAGGTTGATCAATCTAAGGAGGTCGGATTCAATGGATACGATACACAACCTGATGATGTGGAAGCAGCGCCTAGAACTTTTCAGCAAGATATGAGTCCTGATTTACAAACCGATACACTGGTAAGTAAGATCAAGTTTTATTGTCCATCGTTTTACAACTCTCTCTCCGCTTGGGAGAGACTCAAGTTAAACTCACAGGCTACTATCACCCAACAACTGGTCTCATCTAAAACCCCCACAGACCGTCCTCTTTCGACCCCTATCCATGTAAATTTAGACACCCTGGCTTCCTCTAACCCGCCACTAGAATCACTTGGACTTCTTCCAAGGATTCTATCCCACCCTTCCCCACCCTCGAACAACCATATTCCCCTCAGCGACCCCTCAAGCTCACAACCTCCTGCTGACTCTACTCTTCTAGAAGTTGAACTTACCCCTCCCCCTGGATACACTGAACAACCTTTATCTACTCGGGACCTGGACCAGTTTCTTCTTAACAACTTACCTACACCTCCCCTACCCTTTGACTCTCTCCCTCTTCCGAAGTATCTAGGAAAACAACTCATCCCACCCTCGGCAAACATTGGCACCACTTCCTCGACCTCGAGAGATTTAGAGAAAACTGCGATGGAGCCCTCGTGGTCCAGAGGTTTGGGCTCAGAGCTTTCCCCTCTCAAAACTCGTAGTGCGAGAAAAAAGGCAATTGTAGAGGCTACTAGCTCAATCTCGCTTACTACTGATCAGTCTCGGGCACTTAGATGATTAAAAGCCCAAGCTCGGGAAAAATCATGATCATCATCTCCCTCAACATCATAGGGGTTGGAGGTCTCCTAAAATTAGCCTCCTTGAGACGTCTTTTGGATAAACACAGACCGACGGTTATTTTCCTACAAGAAACACTTGTGGGTGCTGAAGCTGCCAGGAATTTCATTTTTTCTCTCCGACCAGACTGGATGGCTTGTGTGGCCAGTTCTATCGGAACCTCAGGTGGACTCCTGGCGGCCTGGGATCCGCTCCTTTTTTACTTCACTCCGATGCTTGGCTCAGGTGGTATTCTTTTATCTGGCACCTGCTTGGAGCTTAACACCTCCCTGACTCTGCTCAATGCATATGGCCCTTGTCTGGACCGCAAACGTTTTTGGGAGAATTTAGACCACCTTGGTGTCCTAGCCATAAAAGATCTTATCATAGATGGTGATCTGAATATCACACTCAGCTCAAAGGAGATTTGGGGTGAAAAGGAAAAGAATGATCCTCTAGCAACTTTTTTCACCTCCCTTTTCACAAAAAATGCATTAGTGGATGTGGAGCCAGCATAAATTCTGCCCACTTGGCGTAATGGGAGAGCGGGCAACTCTGGAATTGAAAAACGCCTGGATCACTTTCTAATTTCTAAATACCTGCTTAACCCATCTTACCTGACTCGGGCCTGGATTGAATTGCCATTTTTTTCTAATCACACTCCCATTTGCCTTCAGCTTGGACAGAGCAACATTGGAACGAGCTATCCCTTTAAATTCAACGCGGACTGGTTGAAGGAGCCAGTGTTTGATCAGATTGTCAGATCAACCTGGACTGATTCATCCCACTCGACTCCTGGTGACGCCCAAGGCAATTTGATCGGGAAATTAAATTGCCTGAGGGCCAAAATGATTGGCTGGCTGCAAAGAAAAGAAGTACTCGACGCTACCTATATAAGCAGACTTGAATTACAGATCTCATCTTTACTCAGACTAAAGGCTCAAACCGACCAGATTTTTGGTTTTGAAGCTGATCTACGTACTTTAGAAGCTGAACGTGCGCGCATCCTCCGGACAGATGAAGATAGGTGGCGGCTGAAAAGTCGAGCGCTCTGGCTCTCTAGTGGGGACAACAATACTCGCTTCTTTCACCGATTCGCCAGCCATCGCAGAAATAAAAAATTTATTTGGGATTTGGAATGTGAGGATGGAAGATTATTAAACAAGACAGAGGACATAAAACAAGAGGTGCACCATCACTTCCAGGCTTTCTACCATGAATATACGCATTCCCCCCTACAGGACCAGATCGAAATAGCTCAACTTTTCCCTCAGATGGTATCCGTCGAAGAAGCAAGAGCTCTGAACAATCCTTGCACATTAGAGGAACTTCTTCTAGTTTTAAAAGGCTTTAAAAAAGAAAAAAGTCTCGGGCCCGATGGATGGAACGTAGAACTCTATCTCCATTATTTTGACTTAATGGGTCAAGATCAGCTTGGGGCTGTTGAACAATCAAGGATCAGTGGCTCGGTAAACAAGACTTTAAACAACACTTATATAGTATTGATTCCCAAACAAAATCACCCCCGCCTTTTCTCGGATTACAGACCGATCTCACTCTGTAATCTCAGCTACAAGATTATAACAAAGATCATTACCAATAGAATCTGCCCTCTTCTCTCCCGGGCTCTAGCTGAGGAGTAGCTTGGCTTCCTCAAAGGCAGGCAAATTTTAGATGCTATTGGCACCGCACATAAATGTTTACACAGCATAAAAACAAAAAACTTGCCGGCCATCCTCCTAAAATTGGACCTCAAACAGGGTTTTGATTGCATAAATTGGGATTTCTTAAAGCTCATCCTTATTCAATGTGGATTCGAGGCAGCCTTTACAAATTGGATCATGGGCTGCATAACTACAGCCAACCTGCCAGTCTTAATAAATGGCGAGGCCTCCAAAGCCTTCCGCAGTGAAAGAGGGCTTCGGCAGGGATGCCCCCTCTCTCCCCTTCTTTTCATTCTGGTTTTAGAAAGTCTCAGCATTCTGTTAAAACAAAGTCAGACAGCTGGAAAAATCACTGGAATCAAAGCCTCTAGACTGACTCAAATTTTTCATCTACTCTTTGTAGATGTTGTGATTATCATGACTTCGGCTTCCTTGGTTGAATGGACAGAAATCTCTTTTGTGCTAACCTTGTTTTTCTCTGTTTTAGGTTTAAAAATCAACCTTCAGAAATCTTTCTTCTTTGCCATAGGTGTGAGGGATGCTTTAATGCTGGAACTAAAATCACTTTTCGGTTTTGATTTTCGAGATTTAGCAGCCGGATTTCACTATCTTGGTTACTTTATAAAACCCTCTAGCTACAAAGCAAAAGACTGGAGTTGGCTTCTTGAGAAGTTTGAGCGCAGAATACATCACTAGTGTAATAGATGCTTATCCATGGGAGGAAGATACATTTTGATCAAGGTAGTTCTGGAAATTCTCCCGGTGTACTGGATGGCTCTGGCACACATCCCACACTCGGTGCTGAAGAAGATCCGCTAGCTGATTTTTAACTTCCTTTGGAGTGGCAGCAAACAAAGCAGGGGTATCCATCTCTGTGGGTGGAAAACCCTCTCGAAACCAATAGCTCTAGGAGGATGGGGCCTGAGGAACCTTCACCTCACCTACCTAGCACTCTCGGCAAACACGCTCTGGCGAATTCTGATGACAACATGCATTTGGAATAAGCTTATAAAAGATAAGTACATCTCTCACCTACCGGTCCATACCTAGCTCAGATCTGTCGTCTCTTCTCCCCCCGGGGGCTCACAAACATGGAAGCATTTACTAAAATCGCTCCCAATACTACTCCATTGGATCGCATGGCTACCTAGCTCCGGATCTTCCATTGAAGTTGGCAGAGATGCGATTCTTGGCATGGGCAAAAAATCCCTGCTCTCCACCCAACTGATGGAGCGCCTACATAGTTTAGGATTTTACTATCTGTTTCATTTAATAGATACTCGCCGCAGCAACACTGTTGGTGAGTCCTAGATCACTAGTTCCTTGCTAAATCTAAATACTGAGCTTTCTGCCGAATGGAATAGGTACACCCAACATCTTACTGAAGCCGACATTCGCCTACAGGATAGACCCGACACTCTTATATGGATAGGGGGTGATAAATCTGGCTATATATCTGTTCAGAACATCTATAAAGCACTGACTGAAACTTCCTGGCACACCCGAGATAGGACTTGGCACTCTAGACTGTGGAAGTGGACTTGTCCTCTCAAAATTAAATTATTCACTTCGCTTATGACGGAAAACAAAATCCTTGTTTGGGATAACTTACAGAAACGTGGCTGGTCAGGACCAAATCGATGTGTTTTGTACAAGGAGGACATCGAAACATCACTCCACCTCTTCATGCGTTGCCCTTTCTTCCAGCAAGTCTGGCACCAGGTCTCAACTTCACTGAAATTTTCTGAACATTGGCAAGGACCCTCACTTCCATCTTGCTTCAATTCTTGGTTCTCAAGACCACAGATCCACCTTTCTCTGCCAGCCATTGTCTGCTGGAACGTCTGGTTGGAAAGAAATGCCGCAATCTTTGATGATCAACCTCCTTCGATCTACTTGGTGACAACTCTTATTCTCAATGCAGTCGTCCGACCTCTTCCTACCATTGCCCGGACAAAACGCAGATTTATTACACCTCTCAATTTCGACAAAGCCATTGCTTGGTTTGATGGAGTAGCTCAACTGGATGGATCTCGTTGTGGGGTGGGGGGCATATATCCATCAATGCCCATACTTCTTACATATGGACTCTGAATGGAGGACAAGGCACCAACACCAAGGCCGAACTACTGGGGGCATGGGCTTCCCTTATCCTGGCACAAAGGCTAAACATCGATGTGATGATTCTCCTTGGAGAATCGAAAGTCATCATAGATTGGATAAATGACAAAGCTGATCTCAGATCAGCTTCTCTGGAAATATGGAAAGAGAGAACCTCAGAGGCCAGAAGATTGTTTAAGAGCCTCTCTGCCAACCATATTTACAGAGAAGATAACGCCATTGCTGACCATCTATCCAAGATGGATTTATCTCGTCCCCCCGGGTTCTTGACTTTCTCCAGATGGGAGGAAGGCAATGAAGGTCCCCCAATCTTAATCAAAATCTGAAGTGGATGACTATTGGGGATCGGTTATTGGCTAAGATTACATTGACCTGAACAGGCCCTGCCTCATCGGCGTTCTCCCAGGTCGGATTTCTATCTGACTGGACTCTGCTCTGGTTCTGATCTGTATTGGCTTCTGTTTTGTAAATCTCATGGATTATTCCACTTGGTGATCCATATGCCGTGTAATTGGTGGCTGTAGCGCTTACGAGCCTCTGTGCTTTGTTACAATCGCTGTAATGTTTGTTTTGTAAATCTTCTCGGATCTGCCACTCTCGGTGATCATTTTGTCCTGTCAACTGATGGATGAAACACATATAGGCCTATGTGCATGGTTACAGTCGCTGCCTTGTAAATTATTATATTTATGGTGAATATATAGAGCAATATTACTGTGGAAAAAAATCTATGTTTACCATAACAACTAGATTTCTACAATCGCTCATTCGTTATCACATATGTAGTAAATATTGGAGGAAATGAGAACGTGCATCATGATATAAAGCTTCATACTATCATGATATTCCATTTGGATTCGAGAAAATCGATCCAGAAACCCTCACTCAATGCCTTGGTCAACATAGGTAACTACATGAAAAAATCTAGTAGCAAGAACTGGAAATGATACTCAGGCGTGATTTCTGAAATGATTATGTCAAATTTTGAGAACCCGTGACATGGGGTTTTTGTATAATGATCCCATTTAGGCTATGTGTGGAAATATGTCCCATAGAATGCAATAATTAATAGATATGGGTGTTTCTTTAAAACTAATTTACCCAGATTATGTGTTGCGGTCGATTTCCAAAATTGCTTAATTTGTAAAACACATATTTCACTTGATTTGTTAATTATGAGTTTGGTGGATTTTATTTTATCCTCCCATTATATTTGATGTATACATATGCAACCAATATGAAGGCTAAAGGGGGTTTATACCAAGATAAAAGGATCTCACATTCATGTGAGATTTTCCTTTTCTGTAATCACAATCAACACGAAGCAATTTTGGAGTGAGAAGGCATATTTCTCTTGCCCAAACGCAGTCAAGTTCTTTGGTACCAGCGATCAAAATATTAAATCTATTTTGGTATTTCTATTCAAAATATCTTGTATTATCTCTTTCTCTCTAAATTTTTTCTTGACTTGAATCGAAATTTGTTATTCCTAGCAAATTTTAGTTTCATCTTTAAAAACAGAGTTGTTCCCTTTTGTGTTGAATTGAAAATAATGTTAACATTTTCATTCTTTCTTAATGTTGCTTAGTATTTTTCTTTTTAGCTATCATTAATTCTATGATATTTTTCTTCTTATATCAAGTTTCATATTTTGTTTTCATGGAGGATTATTTTTATGATTCTATGTTAATAACTGCATAATATTATTAGAGTAGTGATGAAATTGAGAGAATTATTTTTCTAAAAGTTTTCAATTATCTTTTACTTATTTTTGATATATGTTTTCTGATTGAGATTTGTTTGACAAATTTTCACTTCTTTGAAGGTTGTTGATTAATTCATGAAATCCGATAGCCTATTTTCATAAGATTTTTTCTTACAACTTGATGTGTTCAAAAGTTCATTGATTATTTTTGGTTATCATTTTAAGTGTGGATGCTAATGATCAAAATTCGTTCTTGGAAAAATCATTAGTATATTTTAATCATCCTTGAATATAATAATTATTTTTGAAAACTTTGAGAATCAATATTGCTAATCCACATATATTAGCTTTATTCTCATTAATGAGATAGGAACTTTTCGAAGAAAAAAATTGTTGAGTGGAAAAATGAGCCCAGTGAATTGGTTGGAAACTACCATCCCAAATGAAAACTCGGCTAATTGGGGCTTGTGATTGGGTAGTTGTCCCCCGTTGTAGGAAGGAATTTCCTACCTCTCAACAATTGGTGCTAGAAGGAGGGGCATCCATCATGTAATCCCTTTTCAAGTATTTTCTTAGAATTTATTAATTTTGAAATGGCTTCTACCACCATTATAGAACATGCTTTCGGTATGCCTAGTCTTGTTAAGAGTATTTCTAGAAAGACAATCAATCTCTTAAAAAAATTAATCTTTAATGGAGAAGGTAAAATTTCTTCTTCTCATCATTTGTCTAAGTTTAATTTATCTACAATGACTTACATGTATTTGATGAGAGTGAGATATGAAGTATTTTTACTGTTACTTTAAAAGGAAGAATCCATAGTTGGCTTAAAATGTATTCGGGAAAATCCATTCACATGTGGAAACTGTCCATGGAGTTGTATCTCAATGCTCACGAGGATTACAATTATAGAGAATTGTAGTTGGAAGTGGAGAATATTCTTAGACATGAAGGTGATCCTAATGATTCTTCCTTTTCCATATTTATGTTAAATTGTTTTAGATTTGATGAGAAGGATCAACCTTCTAGAGAAGATGCACTAGATTGGTTTCTCTATCTTAATTCTCTTTACAACACACAGGATTGGTAAAATAATTATGAACATAAAGTGGATTAATTTTATGATATGCACGTTACTAAATATGTTATCTCATTAGATTCAAGATCTAATTCTATTGAGCCTATTAATAACACTGAAATTGTTATGCAACAACCAATGTTAGGATTTCATAATTTAGAGTTTTATGAATAAGAAAATGTGTGTAAGTATTCCATTCTTACTTTTAATGATGATACTGGAAGTATTATTGATAGAAATATGGTGGAAGAAGACTTCATTTATACAGTATTTGAAACTGATAGGGTAAATGATGACTATGTTAATAATGAGAATACATTATATTCTTCTCATATTGAATAGGTTCCCCTAATCCTTACACATAACTTATCATTAGATCATAATGTATATGATGCAGGAGCATATCACACATCAAGCGAGCCAGCGCAGAAGCGGAGGACCGTTGGACGAGCGCCAGCAAAATTTTTGAAAATCACCTCGGAAGTTGTTGCGCGATCTTAAATGAAGTCATTTAAGATGAAGCGCACTTTTGTAATGTAAAAGGACCTTGAGCCTTTAGTTCTTGTCATTAGTAGGCAGAAGTCATTTAAGATAGTTAATGTAAAGAAGATAGAATTTAATTCTAGATTAGACTGTTTGAGAGCGCAAGGGGGAAACGGGATATAGACACCCTCATTGTGTATTGTAACAATATTATGAGCACTGAAGAGGAGAGCATGCAGAGAGCTGTGTAAGAATACCCATGTACATATATTTGGATTGATAGGGAAAGATTGATTCAAATTCATGGTTTTGTGTCGTTCTTTGTGTATTGATGCTGAATGATATGCTCATGAATGTTTTCTTCTTGTTATACATTTTCTTTATGTGCTATGTATATGATTTTATGTTTGAATTGAACTCTGAGAGGAAGAAGGAATGAGTTTCAATTGTTTCTCTATTTGAGCCAGAGAGTTCCTGCAAGGAGTGCAGTTGAAGTGTCTGCAAGGAGTGCATTGACAGCGGGTTCAGATAGAGATAGATTTTGTTCTCATTCGTTCAGAAGTGCAGTTGGGCAGAAGAGCCGTGAAAGGAGTGCATAGGCCGAGTGAAGTTCAAGGTTGAGAACCTGAGCGAGGATTGAAGGACTACTGCTGCAGGTGTGCGCAGAGTCGAAAGGATTCAAGCACTTGAAGTGTTTGAGGGTTGCGGCAAGGAGTGCGTGCAAGAGTCTTTTCTAAGACTCAGAGTTATAAGAAAGCTTAGGAAGGATAAGGCCTTCGAGGTTGTCGAAGAACAGTGCAGGAAAGTTGTGCCTTGAAGGTTTGTAAGAAGCGTCGGAAGTTTGCACGTAGGTGGATGAGTTCCGTGGAGAAACACTTAGTCGTTTCGCAGATTTCTCAAAGGAGGAAGGGATGGTTGGTATTCTTCGAGGAGGATTCGTGACATCCCGTGAGCCATTGGATCTCACGGAGGAGCCAGAAAGTTACCGTAGAAGCGTCAAAGGGTTCAAAGCTCAGGAGGGGCAGAACCGTGGATCTGAGTCGCGAGGACCATCGGATCTACACGTGAACTTGCATATCGGGGTTTCGCGGGTTGAAACTCTGTAAACATAGCAGCGGCTATCGCGATATCACGAAATGCGATATCCCAATAGCCAAAAGGATAGTGTGGGGTCCTAGCGGAGTCGGCTAGTGGACAGGTGGCACAGTATATCGGAGTTTTGTGGTGAGAAAGCCCGAAACATATGCATTAGGATTCGCGATATTGCGAACTTTGAAATACCGATAGAGTGAAGGGACCATTGAAAAGTGAACTCGTGCGTGCATCGGAGTTTCACCGTATCGGAAGTCGAGAGTCAGTAAAGTGAGTTGCTTGATATCGCGAGTGGTGAAATCGTGATAAGAAAAGTTTCGAAATAGAAGGGAAGGTCAACATTGACTGTCATCGGGTCTCGGGGACTCAAGGATACAATCCTCGACCACTGACCTCACGAAGTCGCGAAGTTCGATCCTCTGAGTGCAGAGAGGGGATCGCATGAAAAGTTATGTGGGTGCAGATTTCCCGACAGGGAAATATAAGAGCGTTGCAGTTCTTCGGGCCGAGGAAGAAAAAATATCCTGAGCTGACGTAGGCCTTCCGACCTGCGGGTTGTGAGGGAGGGCGTCGACGTCAAGTGGTATCAGAGCCCAAAAAGATTATTTTCTTTCTGTAGAAGAGAAAGGAGAATTCACCATGCCGCCTAGGAGAAGAGACGCGTGGACACCCGATCTAGAGGATAGGGAAATGCCGAGAAGAAGAGGTAGGCAGATGCCTAATCCAGTTATAGAGAGAGAGATGCGCGATCTACTAGTTAGACTCGAAGACATGGAGACAGCGCAAAGATGCACAGTCAGTGCCGGGGATCTGAGTGATTCCGAGAGTGAAGCTGAGGCTGAATGAAAAGAGGAATTTGCAGC
Organism: Picea sitchensis; assembly: GCA_010110895.2. NCBI lineage: Eukaryota > Viridiplantae > Streptophyta > Pinopsida > Pinales > Pinaceae > Picea > Picea sitchensis. The sequence continues at coordinate 105,653 of SNQJ01S0030693.1, forward strand.
CAAAGATGCATCAAATGAGCATTTGATAAGAGTTATTTCTAGGATGGGTGCAAGAGAAAAGATGGACATTCCAGTTTATGAGGGAAACTTGGATGCAGAGGAGCTTCTAGACTGGATTAGAGCTCTAGACACGTACTTCGATTATGAATACATCGAAGAAGACAAGAAAGTCAAGCATGTTGTCACAAGATTGAAAGGACATGCATCATTATGGTGGGATGAACTACAAGCTGACAGATGCTGCAAGGGCAAGCAGAATATCAAAATCTAGGACAGGATGATCGCAAAGATGAAGGCGAAATTCATCCCCAGGGACTATCAAATTACTCTGTTCAAGAGGATGCAGAACCTGAGACAGAAGTTGATGACAGTGAAAGAATACACTGAGGAATTCTATAAACTGAACATCAAGGAAGGTCATTGGGAAAGCGACGATGAAAAAGTTGTCAGATATATGAATGGCCTGAGATATGATATCCAGGATGAGGTGAGCATGGTAACCATCCGAACGGTGGAATATTCTTATCAGATGGCTCTGAAAGAAGAGGAGAAGCTGAGCCAAAAGCAGATTCAAAGGGGCCGAGGCAGAAGTCAGCCCAGAGGCAAATCAGTTGCCCAGGACAAATATCAGAAGCCCAAGGAGGACTGGAAGAAACCTCAGACTAGAACTGAGAGAGGTGGAACCTCACAGCGAGGGAAGCATACTAAGTAGAAAGGAGATTATGCTGACAACAACACTTTTCCTCGTACTAGAGGTAGAGGANGGGCACAAGTCTTATGAGTGTCTAGATAAAAAGAAGGACATTGGAGAAGCTCACATCACCGAGGCACAGAGGTGGGATGTTGAGGCAGAAGACACTGAAGGTGGAAGATCACTGATGATGCAAAAAGTCATTTTGACACCAGAGAAGGAAGTGGAGAGTTCAGTCCAAAGGACCAGACTTTTCAGGACTGCTTGCAAGACCAAGGATAGGGTATGCAAGGTCATTGTAGACAGTGGTAGCACGGATAATATCATTTCTACAGAGATGGTAGAGAAGCTGGAGCTGGAGACAAATGATCATCCATGCCCATACAGAGTTTCATGGCTACAAAAAGGACACCAGGTAACTATCACTAAACAATGCTTGGTT
>SNQJ01S0030694.1:0-28852 GCA_010110895.2 Picea sitchensis
AAAGGATATGACCATTCTAATTCAATCCTTTGTGGAACATTGCACTTCCATGATGAACTTTTATCATGAGACTTAATTGCGTCGATATCAATATTTTTCAGACGATTATTTAGTTGTTCCTAACCTAAGTGATATTAATACTCCGATTGTTTAAGATACATGATTTTATGATTTTGATGTCGATAAGGAGTTATTATAACATTATTTTCCCTTATCATGCTTGTAGTGTTTTCATGGTTTAATTTCAATATATGATTTTCTTCACGCATTGGTGTTGTTTGGTTAATTGATGAAATTTTATTAGTATGTAGACTTGGAGTGCCCATCGTTTGTACTCCAACATCCCTATATTTCTTCTCTTCAAATGGATTGGCATCTTCTTGCGTTGTGATGTGGATTGGATCTATATGTGTTCCTTGTTCCACTACTTGGATTTTTACACCTGAGGATTTTGATGCTTCTTCTTGGATTTATTCTAACTTGTTCTCCGATGACCTATTATCATTTTAAAGCTTCTTAATTTGCATAATTAGGTTTTTATTATGATTCTTTAGGTGTGAGATTTCTTCATTTTCTCATTATTAAACCTTTCTTGTCTCTCGATTCTCTGCTTTCTCTTTTAGTCCTTTGATTTGTTCTAACAATATTTGATTAATGATCGTTAAGCGTGAACTTTCTTCTTCTTTTTCTAATAATTTCTTCTTGATATCTTGATTCTCTTGTTCCAACTTCTAAACGTCGTGTTTTGTATACTTTGAATTCTTAATCTAATTAAGTAACTTTTGGTTGTGGTCTTTTAAACGAGAAATTTCCTAGTTTTTATTTGCAATAACCTTGTCAAATGATTTTTTCACCTTTTGTATTATCTTATGATTATCTTGAAGGATAATATTTGAAATATCTTTAAGGTCTTCTGATGTTTTTGGATCTAAATCCAATTTAACATCATGTAACGTAATCTTCTTATTTTTATAGGAAAAGGTGAAAAACTTCTTCTTTGTATTTATTTACTCAGTTTGCACCGAAAATCAACATCAAATTATTATTAATTTAAAAAAACTCGCATCAAATTATAGTTATTTAAAAAAAAATCTCATATACACTCATGTTTTAAGATTTTCTTTTTTAATTGGTTTAAATTTTGAAGGAATGATTTTTATGATGTCTCATTGTCAATTGTGGTTACGCTTGTAGAAAATATAGAAAACTTCCTTGATGGGTTCTTTCAATATAATGCAAAGGTTTGAAGCTTCACGTAGTTTGAAGGTTAAGATCCTTTATTTAATTGTCCCTTTAATGTTTTTAGTAGACCTTTATCCAAGCAGTCGATAATTATTATTTTTAAAGTCATAATCATTTACTTCTCAACTCTACTTTTGCTTACGTAGTGCCTTAACCTCCACTTAAATTTCGTTATGGGAGCCCCTTATGAGACCATACAGTGCGAGCCTAGTTATAACTTTTTTGAATGAATAAAAGGAAGGGCGAATTGATTGATTTTGATCAACACGATTTTAGAGGTGGCTCTAACTTAATATTTAAATCCTTTTATTAAAAAACGTAAGCTTGTTAACTCGAATGGATTCATGTTGACTAGTAATGACCTTTGCGTTTATTTTTCTCCAAGACCAATGTAGCGAATTGATACCAGATATAGTGAACCAATTCGAGACCAATTGATAGTTGCGACCTTTACTTAATGGGTATTTACTAGTTGTTATGTGGTGCGATTTTGAAGTGGAGGCTCTCCATATATCCTTCATACACAACTAGTAACCAACGATTCAGACCCTTTTATTCACTGTTGAAAAATTAATGTCTCGATCTAGAATAAGGAACTAATTGATTCACTAATTGATGATTCTCACAACAATATAGGCTTGTGGTTTTTTGTTGAAATATATAATTTTATTTGTTTTAAATTGTCTATAAATTTTCCACTACCATAGATTTTTTCAAAATGATGATTTTTGTCTTGGATTATTTAGCGATCTATGCTGTCGAATTTTTCTTGATATCTGAATCCACCTTTGTTGGCACAGGGGTAGACCCAGGGTTCAACTCCAAGAACGCACCAACAAGCCCTAGCTACTGGCCCTTTCGGCAACACCTGTGAAGCAGATGCAGTCTCACCCAAAGCATCTATGAGGGGGTTGCAGGACAAAGATGTCTACAACCAAGAGAATATCAAGAGGGTCTCACAACAACATCTTAATCATCATATATTAGTTTCCTTCTTAGATATACTCCTCACAGTTATAGATCTACTCTAACACAACTATGCAATAACAGAATAACAATGACAGAGATCAAGACATCAATCACACACACATAACACGAGACATACGTGGTTCACCCTCTCTCTAGGGCTACGTCCACATAAATGTGCTTGAGATTTATTAAGATAAAGCATACAGTTCTGATCTGCACTCTCATCTAGCAGATCTTCTTTCTTCTTCCTCTCTTTCTCTCACCTTCCTGTGCACCCAGATGCAGGACTTGACCTTCACACACAGCTGAAGATATTACAATACTAGAAGGATCTCTCACTTAGCACTTCTCCTCTCAATACAATAATATCTCACCACAACAATAGAGCTATATCAACAACAATATTGTACCAACCTGACCCAGGTCCTCTTGACCTTTATTTATACATTACAATACTTCACCGACAACCCTAGGCCAAAACCTAGGTGCCAAAACCCTAGATACCAAAACCCTAGGTGTCTAAAACCCTAGGTCAACTTGACCCTCTTTTTCTGGGCTTCACCAACCTGTCTTTCCTTCCTTCTTGCACGGTGCTCCAAAGCATCAAACGATGGATTTTTCCACTTTCTGAGTTTTCCTCGATTCATCTTCCTTGTTGATATGTCATTCTCGATCTCCTCATCCAACGCCTTGCATTTCCGTACTTCGCTCCATCTTTTCTGTTCTTTTGCTCACTTCGACCCAGTGACAGTTACTGTGTCTTTCGTGAAGTTCGCTTTTCACCTTTTCTTCCTTGTTCTTCGCTTCCTTCCATAATAAAGGGCCAACATGCCCCCAACACTCACCCATGACTCGTCCCGAGGCACTTCAGATCTGATCCTTCTTTTCTACTTTGACTTGTAGACTGCGTAGTGCAGCCTTTGCTTTCTGGTCCATGCATCCCTTCCTTGTGCAGACTGTCTTTTCTGTGTCTGGTACCCAGTTTCAACTGCACCTGGTACCCATACCCTTTTATTCTTTCTTTTACTGAGGTCTGCAAGGCAGCTGGTTGTCATAGTACAACTTCAACTAACTCCCATTCACTAATCCTTCCTTCCACTCTCCGTTCAATATCTTTAGCTTCACATCTCCCCCTTCGGTAACATAGGCAACCTCATATGGTCTGAGCCAATGTGTCCTAAACTTCCCTGGATGTTTTGTAAACTTACTGTCATACAACAATACTAAATCACCCTGCTTGAATGCCTTCTTCTTGATGTGCATGTCATGATAGGCCTTCTCTCGTTCCTTCTAAACTTGTTTATGGAATCCTACAATAAATATGTTTTCTCCCAGTTCAACCAACTATGAAAGCCTCTCACGAACAATGCCAGTATCATCCATGTCTGTAAATGAAACAATTCTTAATATTGGCACCAAGTATTACATTGGGACAATAGATTCAAGACCATAAACCAACTTGAAAGGGGTCTGCATTGTTAATTTCTTGCAAGTGGTTCTATAGGCCTATAGTACTACAGGTACTCTTAAATCCCATTCATCCCTGTTCACACTGCAAATATTTTTCAGTGCGGTCTCCAAGATCTTGTTGAATGCTTCAACTATTCCATTTTCTTTTGGATGGTAAGGGGTACTCTTCTGATGGTGGACTGCAAATTCTTCAGTCAGGGATTTGAATATATTATTGATAAAGTGTGTGCCTTGATCACTCATAAGGGTCTTGGGGCATCCAAACCTAGTTATTATGTCATCAAATATAAAATGCGTAGTTGTAGTTGCACTACAGTGCTTTACTAGCTCTTGCTTTAGCCCATCTAGTTAGGTATTTTGTCACAGTAATTATGTACCATGCTCCTGTGCGCTTTCCTAGTGGGTTTATAGGTCCGACGAAGTCAATGGCCCACTTTTCAAATGCTTGTAGGGTCATATGCGGTGCTAATGGAATTTCATCTCTTCAGGATCGTTTTCCAACTCTCTGACATACATCACAGGCTTTGGCATAATCTTTAGCATCTCTATGTAAGGTAGGCCACCAAAGGCCAGCTCTTAGAACCTTCTGCGCAATTTCTCTCCCTGTGTAATGTCCTCCTGCGATGCCTTTGTGAGCTTCTGTGAGGATCAGTGGTTGCTCTGCCTCCATAACACACCTCCTTAAAATCTCATCAGGTCCCATCTTGTATAGCTGACCAACTATCAGTGAAACGTCTGCAGCGCGTACCACTAGTTGTTTCTTCTGGGGAATTGTATACTCACTAGGTGCCATTCCTGTTGAAAGGAACTGGACTATGTCTATGAAGTGGTCATCAATCTTTATAATGGTGAGAAATTGTGCATCCGACAGTGTATCCTCCAAACTGGTGGGTTCTTCTCCATGTTCCAACCTTGACAAGTGGCCAAGGCCCTTGTTCATTCTTCCTGGATTAACTATGATCTCAAAATCATATTCTTGAAACAACAGAAGCCATCTGCATATTCGCTCCCCCAACACTGGCTTGTTGAATAGGTACTTCAGCGCAGAGTGATCTGTGAACATTTTAAAGTGTCCTCCCAACAAGTAGTGGCAGAATTTCTGCAGTGCATACACCATGACTAATCCTTCTCTCTCGGTAGTGGTGTAATTAACTTCAGCTGTAGATAGCTTCCTGCTAGCAAAAGATAACGGATGGTCAATATCCCCTTCTCCAGGTTGTTCCATTACTGCTCCTAATGCAATAGAAGATGCAACGACACGCACATGAAATTATTTGCTCCAATATGGAAAAACTAGAATAGGCACAGTAACCATCTTTTGTTTCAATGTGTCGAAGCTCATCTGGAATTATTCTGTCCATATAAACTGATAGTCTTTCTTTAGGAGCTTCTCCATCGGTGTCATGATCTGAGCATAGCCTTTAATGAATTTCCTATAATAGCCAGTATTTCCTAGCGCAGTGCGCAGTTGTTTGACTGAAGTAGGAGGCGCCAAATCAACTATGATGGAGATTTTAGAGGGATCTACCAGTAATCCTTGCTTGCATACAATATGACCTAATAACACTCCAAATGGTGAGAAGAAGATGCACTTCTTTAGATTTAAATAAATTTGACACTTCCTGCATTTATCCAACATTAGCCTTAGACATTCAATATGGTTTTTCAACAAACTAAACACAGTCCAATCATCAAAATACGCTTCTAAAAATTTATGCAAAAACTCTTTGAACGCTTCAACCACCACCCTGGAAAAGATGGCTGGGGCATTTTTCAGTCCAAATGGAATCACTTTATATTGGTAGGATCCCCATTCTGTGGAAAACGTGGTCTTCTGGTGATCCTCCTTGGCTATCTGGATCTAATGGTATCCTGAAAATCCATCTGTAAAAGAATATACCTCCTGGCCTCCCAAATTGTGTAATACTTCGTCAGTGAATGGTGTAGGGAAGCGGTCATGCAAATAGGCATCATTCAACTTCCTGAGATCCACACATATCTTGATCTCACCTGTCTTTTTGTATTGTACTACCATAGGGCTTATCCACTCTGATTCTTCGACAGGTTCAATAATGCCTGCTTCCAGCATTTTGTTGAGCTCAATCTTCACTTTTTCCTTATATTTTGGGTTCAATCTGTGGGGTCTTTGCTTGACTGGCTTTGCACCTGGTTTCAAAGGTATCCTCATCTCTCCCATAGGACCTTTTATACCTTTCATATGAATGAACTTGGTTGGAAACAAGTTCTGATATTCGTGCAACAACTCTGTAATCTTGTCAATGGTAGCAACATCCAAGTAATATCTGAGATTGGCAAGATTTGGTGTCTCCTCTGTCCCAATAGTGACTTTTTTAATCTTGATTGGTTGACCAATAAATGGTATCTCAACTCCCGGTCCTTCCACATATCTTTGGCCTTCTGTTTCAGTGATGTTTACCTTCCTGGGATCATCATCGTCGATATTGATGTTGTAGATACTCTGCAATTTTTGGAGAGACACAGTCCATTCGTTCTCTTCTTGTTCCATAGGGAGGCTAGATGCCTCTTCGAATACCTTCTGTCTCACAATTTGTAAGGATTGGTCTACTGAAGGATATTCACTTTCAAATAAAAAGGTGGTTACAAAATTTTGAGTCATACCTTCCCAGTCTACAATGATGAGGTGCAATTCCGCTTGAAGGTACCAATTGATAGGGGTTGTATCCAGCATGTTAATGAATATGTGTACCCACTGTTCTTGAGGAATATTGCTCCAAGCCTCTTCGTAGCTCTGCACATGGTCTTTTTGGCATCTTCAATCTGTGTTTCTTACTTCGTTGGTTTCTACTTGGGATGAGAACCGTGCTATAATCAAAGTTAGACATTGTGTCCAGTCTGTGATATTTCTTTTATGCGTTCCCCACGATCTTGTTGGTGTGGCTTTCAGGGCCTCATTCATTGCCAACAATCATTGTTGTGTTGGTACACTTGCTTCAAAATCTGATAGGAAGGCTTCTAAAGGGTTCAGACCATCAAATGTTGGTAAGTTACTTACTGTTGTGCCGATCCAGCGAACTTCTATGGTTAATATAGCACATCTTCTAGTAGATACTTCATACATCTAGTTCTGCCAGTTCTCCAATGCTTCTTTTGAATCTGATGAACACGTGTTGTCACTTCGCCAGCTCAGATTCCCATCGGCTATAGGGTTGATGTAATCCTATTGTCTAGTTGTCAGTTTGTATATGTTTTCCAGTTCATATGCGTGGTCTTCTTCTCTAATGGGCTCTGTATATCACAGACCCTCATCTGGATCTAAGGGTGCAATGAACTGAAGGCCATCTCTTTCAAATGTCATACGTCTTTTCTTCAAATCAACCACTGTGGATTTATCGAAGGCCCAATCAATTCCTAACAGTGAAGGGTAAGGGAAAATGTCATCCACAATTTCAATTACCTCGAAATCTACGAACGTTCTCACTCCATTGATGTCCACAGGGATATGTTCTAATCTACCAAAGGGGCTGACAACTTGTTGGTTAGCCATCCTAATCCTGATAGGGGAGTAGATCAAGTTCAGTTTCCCCATCAGTGCCCAAGTTTGCTTCGTCATGACATTGACTTCTGACCCTAAGTCGAGGACCACATAGTCTATATCATACTCTCCTATTTGAGCATTCAAGTGTAATTCTTTATTTTTCCTTCTCCTTTTTTCGATTTGATGTACTTCCCTATTTAGTAAGGGGTCTATCTTTCCTAGTTCATACTGTCTGATTAAGTTTTGTAACTCTTGTACAATGCCTTTATCCTGAATCAACTTAACACAGGTGCGTAAAAATTCCATGAGCTTCCTTACCTCTTTTCCCTCCTGTGGCGAAGCATATTGATCAAATTCCTAAGGCATTCCATATTATTTTATTTCTGGCTATGTTTTTGATGAGGAACCTTGATCTGCTTTGAACTCTTGTCTTGCTTCCTCAAAGATTTGTCTTTCTTTCTTTGCATCGAAATTTTGGGTCTTCTCTATAGCCTTCCTTATACCTGAGTCTTGTTCAATCTTTCCTTGAGTCATTCTATCATCTCCTATAGCAGCGCCTCCTCGAGTGATAACAATGACTTTAGGGCCTTCCCTATGAGGCTCAGCATATATCAATTACACTTGTGGATTCTGCTGAGGTCCTCGTCTTTCCTGCAACTTAGCTAGCTGCACATGGCAATCTTCTATAACATGGTCAAACGAGCTGCAATAGTTTCATGTAGTGTAAGGATTCTGACAATCCCTTGCCAAGTGTCCTGGTTGCATGCAGTTGTAATAGATGATCTGTCCTCGGCCTCGACCCATTCCTCCTCCTCTTCCTCGTCCTCTGTATCCACCATGAGGATTGAAATTTCCTCTTCTTGGGGAGTTATACTGCGGAGTGTTTCCTTCTTGTTGTGCTTCACCTTGGATCTTGTATATTTCCCTCGATATTTTGTGCATAAGGTCATAGGCCCTACAATACCTATCATCCTTCCCCACAGACTTACATAATGTGCAATATAAATTTGTGGGAGTCTGAACATACTTCTACATGTAATAGCACTCACCTGTGCGATGCCTATTTCTACATACTTTACACCAGGGAAGGTTGACTTGCTTCAAGGGGCTCGATGCTCCTGAGGCCAAATATTCATGGAATAAAGGACAATGTTCCTTATCACAACCTTCTGATATGCATCTTACACACCATATATCTTTTCTTTTTTCCTTCCCCTTATCCTTCTTCATATCCTCGACCTGCAGAGACAAACTAGTAAGCTAGCTCAAGATCTGGCTCATACCTAAGCTGGATTCTCCCATAGGGGCTGATTCAAACTTCATAGCGATTTCCAATGCTTATGCCTATGAAGAAATCTTCTGTTTCATCAGGGGAACTCTGATGTGTTGTAAAAGGGCAGTGACAAACCATTCTTTATTCTTTTCATCTGGGATCTGAAAAGTTAATCGACCTATTAAGGTCTTGAACCTTTGATCAAACTCCCAAACATGCTTGGCTAATTTCTGCTTGATCTCCTTTAGTTTTGTAATACATTGAGACTCTGACTTAGGTTTATTGAACTTTTCTATCAGTGCATTCTTGATCTCGCCCAGTGGCTTAGGCTGCACAAGTCCTTGGACAAGCTTCATGTACTAGCTCTGTGCGCAATCCCTTAGAGTGGTACTAAACTGGGTTCTTTTTACAACTTCATTTGTGACATTCTTAATGTTCCATACAGCTTCACACATGAACCCGTGCTAATCAGGATCTTCAGATCCATCTCCCCTAAATACAGGAAGCCTCGTCTCATCTTCCATAGATCTTCCTAGGGTTCCTGACTGAATATGTGGTGGAATAGTATTGACAATGCTCTAGACGCTCTGGTGACTAGGATTACTTTGGTTTCTTACTACTGAATCAACAAGAAGGATAACAATACTTACTTCGATGGTCTGTGCGGTTTCTGAGGTTTCAGGTTCTCCTCGTCGAATCTCTTCAGCTCATCCTTCCTCTGTTTCGACGAGTTCTGAGTGTCATTCCTCCATCAGATCTACTTCTTCTCCACTGTAGAAACCCTCTTCTCTGTAGTGTTTCTTGAACAGGTTCTCAAGGTGAACCCCTCTGAATACTCTTCCACTGCGCGTATGTACAGCTTCTGTGTCGTTGTCGCTGTCCGAATTTGTGAACATTAACCTTTTCATATCCAGGCAATCTATTATATCTTCAAGATGTTCTTCTCATGCAACAACATCTTGAGTCTCAACTTCAGGAATTGTAAAATTTTCCTCTAGGTCCCTTAAAGAAATATCTTTCAGCTTGGCTGTATGACTCTACTCTGTCAACAACAAACTCTGTTATTTACCCTCCAATGGTACTATCGACCCAGTGAAATACTTCTCGTGATATGATGTTATCAACTCTTTTGACCTTCTTGATCACCTCCAATGTCCAAACCACAGGAGGTCTAGATCAGATCTCGAATTGGGTATCTGCTAGTCTAGCTAGCCACTCATACAACTCCTGGTGGATTCCTCCAAAGAAGATCTCGTGTATATCGGTAAAGATATATTTCTCCAACCAATCCTCTGTACTAAGATTAGGGTTCTTGTTCCGGGCTTCAACGAAGTCCTTCTCTTGATCCTCTATCCACTTTTGAGTCTCTATCTTCGATGGAAACCACCTTGACATTCCCTCAAAATTATTCATGTCCCAACAATAGAACCATTTGTTGACACAAGGGCAGACCCAGGGTTCAACTCCAAGAGTGCACCAACAAGCCTTAGCTACTGGCCCTTTCGGCAACACCTGTGAAGCAAATGCAGTCTCACCCGAAGCAGCTATGAGGGGGTTGCAGGATAGAGATGTCTACAACTAAGAGAATATCAAGAGGGTCTCACAACAACATCTTAATCATCATATATCCATTTCCTTCTTAGATATACTCCTCAAAGTTATAGATATACTCTAACACAGCTATTCAATAACATAATAACAATGACAGAGATCAAGACATCAATCACACACACATAACACCAGACATACGTGGTTCACCCTCTCTCTAGGGCTACATCCACATAACTGTTCTTGAGATTTATTAAGATAAAGCATACAGTTCTAACCTGCGCTCTCAGCTAGTAGATCTTCTTTCTTATTCCTCTCTGTCTCTCCCCTTCCTGTGCATCCAGCTACAGGACTTGACCTTCGCACACAACTGAATATCTTACAATACTAGGAGGCTCTCTCACTTAGCACTTCTCCTCTCAATACAATAATATCTCACCACAACAATAGAGCTATATCAACAACAATATCATACCAACCCGAACCAGGTCCTCTTGACCTTTATTTATACATTACAATACTTCACAGACAACCCTAGGCTGAAACCTAGGTGCCAAAATCCTAGATACCAAAACCCTAGGTGTGTAAAACCCTAGGTCAACTTGACCCACTTTTTCTGGGCTTCGCCAGCCTGTCTTTCCTTCCTTCTCGCACGGTGCTCCAAAGCATCCAACGGTGGATTTTCCCACTTGTTGAGTTGTCCTCGATCCATCTTCCTTGCTGACATGTCATTCTCGATATCCTCGTCCAACGACTTGCATTTCCGTACTTCGCTCCATCTTTTCTTCTCTTTTTCTCACTTCGACCCAGTGACAGTTACTGTGTCTTCCGCAAAGTTCGCTTTTCACCTTTTCTTACTTGTTCTTCACTTACTTTCATAACCAAGGGCCAACAACCTTCTTCAAATTTCCTTTGCAGTGGATTACTTATTTCTCCTTTTTTTTTAATATTTGATATTTTCATAATTTTTTTTTCCAGCAAAATAATAGTTAATCATGAATTGGTAGCTTAATGGTAGTTGATTCGTCTTTTTGTAGTCACATGTTTCTTATTTGTTATATATATATTTTTAATTAACAACATATTGATTTTATTTTTTCACTTAAATTTCTAACTGTAAATGGCCAAGGGCCTATTGTGTTCAACGACTAGAATAAATCAAAGAAACTCTGAAATTTTGTGTGTGTGGCTATAAGCCTATATTGCCAATGATCGGGATCAAAAAACAAATCTCTAATACCAAATGTGATGAACCAATTTGGTTCAAATCACACACATCCAAAATATTTGTAATAGTATAAAGAAATCCATGTGGATAAATAATATATTGAATAATAAATGTATGAGAATATGAATATGAATATGAATGATACAACTGAGAATGAGATCCATATCCACACAGGGGTGCTCTTTCATTAATAGACACGTATTTTTATTATGATGTATTAATCATTATTTATTTATATCTATTTCGATATATTTGTGTTGATTACATAGGCGGATGAAGCATGATTCAACACTAAGAAGGCCTTATTATTAGTCCCTATTGAAGGTGGGTACTATAGCAATGATTTTATCTTTGACTTGTCATTAGTTTGGAAATTGACTTTATATTTCTTGTAATCTCCAATGTTTTTTTTTTTAATATATAACTAAAACAAAACTTTTTATATAAGGGGTTGTGACATAACTAGCATATCTATCCATTCTTTTGTATCAATAGATTGCCTCCAGACTATAAATTGATCTGAGCATATGACCAATATTTTCAATGTCCTCACAAAACAAAATTCTAGGTTGGATTATAGGTGGTCAACCTTACATAGATACACAAAAAAAAAAAACTCGACGATACATATTACATATGAAAGTCAAAAGTAGACACTTTCTTTATCTTTTTTCCACTCATCAAAAGCAGGAGGATTAAGGCCTTCAATTTCCATAGGATCACTAAGTGGATGGACTGATTCTTTTTCATGTTGAGCTTCATAAGTTGAATTTTATGTTCATTGATCGTTGGAAGCCATTGATAGGTTTTCCACGTATTCCAAATCTGAAATCTTTGAGGTTATCACCAACAATGCATTGTTACTATCCTAAGAGATATCCTCATGTCTACGAAAAACTCTCCTAAATTATTTACCATCTTGTTATCCATTATTGAGTAGAGTACGTACTTAGAGATGACCCAAAACCAATGATGTATACCCAATTAACAACAGAGGGAAAGGGCCATAGAATTGAAAACCAATGAACCTGCAAATGGGCTAGGAAAACCATATTCACACATTGCTACTTCGTTCATGATTTTTCATACATTCCCAAAGAAAATCCCTAGTCTAGTTTTGAGAAGATGGATATCAAAAGGCTTGATTTCCCTTTTAGAGAATTCAAATTGAAAAAGCCAATTTTTTTTAGCTTTTATTACCAGGACAAGGAGTTTGTGATGGAAAGTTGTTCTAACCATTTTAAGTATGCCACATTTTTGAGCTATAAACTAGACATATCAGCGTTATTCTGCTCTCCCTAGATTCCAATCGTTTTCCTTCTAGCCAAGAACCACCATCACTACATAGTGGTCTCCCTACAAACCCCTAAGCACTACCACCCTAGTATACATCACAAAACAACAACATTGAATTCACCAACTTAGATTGAGAAGTTGGATCACCACCTAGAATGAAACTACCATAACAAATTATACCCCAAACATAGTCATCATCAGGGCCTGGAAAGGCCGAGACAACCAAGCACATAGACATGTTTTGTAAAGAGCCTCTAGCTTACATGTTAGGTAATAAAATCATGCAACTCAATGAGCAATGAATATGCATGAATGAAGTTTGATAAATTAAATGGGAATGGGGAACGAAACTTCACCTCGCACTCATCCCAAAAAAATTCCAAAACATATCCTTCGTGCAAAACATTATGGAAGGATTTCTAATGATCCACCATTCCATTTAATAAAGGGATTGGATAGTAACTCAAATCCCAATTACTTGACAATATTAATAGACTTGACTCAATGGTGAAATTGGCCCAGTAATCTACCTCATAGTTAAGATATGTTTGATATGAAGAAAGGTAATCTTATCGAACGAGGTGAGTTCATGTTTTATTCTTGAGATAAAGTTTATGAATTTGTTTCCCACTTGATTGGATTGGACTACCATTAATTTGATGATCAACATTGGGTCCCAGAAGATCTCTAATGATCGAATACTATCTCCCTTTGCAATGATTATCCCACACAAAAAATATTCAGCCTTGACCAAATTGTTTGAAACCATTCCTAAACTGCAAGCATACTAATTCAACTTATTTCCCTTGGGGTCATAGAGAATCCCACGTGATCCTGCCACCCTCGGGTTGTTTTTGAAGCTCCATAAAAAATGATGGAAAAGGAGTGTAATTGCAACCACCATTAACGAAAATGTTAGATATCTTTCCATATTTTCCAAGAGGGAGAAGAACCAATGTGTGAGGATGGAGTAGTGGAGCTACCAATACTTAGCATGAATTGTCGAATTCATATCTCTTCATTTCTATCTAGACCCTTTTCCATTCCAATATTTATGAGTTGTAAATATTCAACTAAAAGTTATTTTTCTCTAATTGTTATTTACTTGAGCGTAGTCCATTCATTATTGATTTTTTTTGTTTTTTGTTTTTGACCAACCAAACCTTCCAACATAGAAATTTTGGGCGGGGCAACCATAATCTCTTAAAAAAATTCTTATTTTATAAGACTCTTGAATATTTTTTGTTATAATTTAGGAGGACCTCATCCTTGTTATCGTATAGAATGTAGGTTTGGCAAAGCCCGACCCAATCCACAATCGTGGGACAACTATGAGAGTATCTACCCAATGTCACCTTAGGTGGACACTCTCCTCACTTTAGTGATGATGGAAATCAACACAAGGGGGAATCCCAATGAATCTAAGGGGAAATGAGATGTAAAGTGTAGTAATGGAAGGTGGTACCCATATAGGTCAAAGTAAGAAGTGGAATATGTCTTGGGTAAGAGCCTTGTTGGTGAGGGTAGGTTGCAAAGTGAAGTGTACCTGCAGAATAAGTTTGATACCTACCCGAGAAAAGACAAAATGAAGAGATACAAGCCAAAAACTCCAATAGAAAAGAAAGTGAATATTTTTTTCCTATATTGCAGTAGTAAATGAGAATATATATCAGCAAGGAAAAATGTTGTTAACTGCATAAATAACCATCCAAAGTATGAAATAATTATTGGACAATGAAGCACTAAACAAGCATATAATGTTCCAATACTTAAGCATAAAATTTGGTGGTAAAAGAGGGATGCTTAATGATGTTTTAATATATATATTAGAGCAGCCAATTGGCTGTAGAAAAATATTTCTACAGAAGTAATACCAAACCACCAAAACTCACAAGTAAACCACTCAAATGAAGCACAATGATTAGTAGATAATTATGGTAGCTTTCAAGAAAATCTTGACGCTAGAAAAATAAGTTATAGTAAGAATTTGAATGTGTTTTGTTGCAGCGCTAATGGATATAGATTTCAATTGATTATAACCAAAGAAATACTAATCCAACCTATATGCCTTAGTGTCTTTATCAAGCTGAAGAAAACAAGAAAAAAATTCAACTTGAACAATTTCAATATCTCTCAAAATCATGCATATCAATGCAAGTATTTTATTTCTCCAATGCAATTTTCAGATTAGTGCTTTAAATATATTGGGTAAATGGAGTCTTGGTTGCAAGGGTTGGATCCACAATATCTCTATGGTTGTAATCCCTTTTACTCCCTAGAGAATGTAGAACAACAAAGGTGAATCTAGGAGGGTGTAAGCCCTTTTACTCCTCCTATAAACCTTGTGAAAAATGGCTTATTAAAAATAAAATAAGATGAATCTTGGTGGAGGGTGTATGCCCTTATACTCATCCAAGGATTATAGTCAATAACAACCTTGAAACAAGAAATAAAGAACTAACAATGTGTAGAAACTTCTTACCAATTTCAAACAACATGCAAGACAAACCCTAGTTTACCAAGTAAATTCCATCCACATAGTAAAATATTAGCCTCCAAGAGATAGCACACCACGTGTCTCCAATAGACAAGTATTAACCATAGCATTCAAGAGAGAGAAATGAATTTTTCCCAAGAGGGGCGGAAATTTCAGCCAACTAGCTCTCCTCACACGAGAGAGTTATCTTAAAATGAAATGAATTTGGTATTTATTTATACAAGACCTCAATAATAAGTGTGTCCACATAACACAAGGGTAAAACACAATTAAGGAGGTTAACCCCCTTTAATTTTCCCTTTAAAATTCATAATTTGATTTTACACATAAAGAAACCCTAGAAACATGACACCATTCCCTAAAAGGGTGACGTTTTGGCACTTGAAGGAAGTCATTGGGTTGTTGAAGAGAGTGTTAGGCCTCTAAATGCCACGTGTCATCAATATAGTCCTCCTCTTCTCCATATATCATTCCAATTCATGATCAAATTTCACTACCATCATCAAACCCTAGCCCCAAACAAGACGTCAAGCCAAAAAGTGCAGTACTTTAGCATCCAAAGGCAAGTCGTTGGGCTGGTAAGGGCTAGATGAGGTCCTCGAAGATGTTTTTCCTTACCTTCAAAGGAAATTTCCATCATCTGTCTTTCCCCAAGGTGTGGGCCATGACATCCAACCTATGGGCTTCCTGCCCCAATGAAGGCGCAAGATGGGATTGTTCCTTTAGATCATCCATCAAACAAGGTCCTGCAAAGACAATTGAATGCGCCCTCCAAGGGTCTCAAGTCAAATGTATCATAGCAAGTAAAATCACATTTAATACAAGATCCACCTAAACATGTGCATCAAAAATACCTTATAAAAATAAACAAGTGCTCAAAGACCCTATGCAATTTGCCAAGTTTAGGTATGGGAGGGTTGTTAAGGTGACCTATTGGGTGACTCATTCCTTAGGTCAAGGGGTGTTTCCTAGGTGGAGCCTCTCTATACTATGTAAGGAAGATGGAATGCAAATGGGGCTATACTTTTGTGCATGGGGTTCATGACGTACAAGGGTTCATAGTGTCTCATTTATGGGTTCCTTTGTAGAGGGTGAGCTGGACCTTCGTTTTCAATGCAACCTTTTTCCAAGCCCATTATTTGCCATTAATTAATTATAGTTTGGAACAATTGGGTACTCCAAATGGGTAACATAAGACTTGAAGGTAGTACCACAATGTCACTAGAAGCCGAAGGTACACATAGTTCCATATGGGTAAATCAAAGGGTATAACACACTTGTGTAGATCTCTCAACAAGTGGGACATTTGTATATGTGAAATTTGCTTCTACGGGTCTTCAATTATTTTAAGAGAAATGTTTCATTGTTCTCAATGCTTATTTGGGCGAGCATATACAAGGTTATAATTTTGGATTTTGTCTTTTTCTAGTTACATTCCCTTTAGGCCTTCAACCCCTTCTTCCCATGAAATGAGGTACAATCCCTTCTTGGGTCAGTGCACCTGAAAATCCCAAAATATAGGGAGACTAAAAATATGAAGTGTGAAAAATGATAAGTATGATCAGGAATGGTACGATGATTCATCAAGGAGACCTACCAGTAGCAAATATTTCCCCAGGGGTGACCACTTACTAGGGCACAATGTCAACTGCAAGGTGAAATAGGGAAAAGAGCATAATTTCCAAGAAAATGTTCTATAATAAAAAGCATCTTCAAATGAAACATACTCAAATGCCTCAAGTATTAAAGTGATACTTACCACAATACCTGACTTTTACCTCATGGATCAATACCCATTGTCTTCTAGAAATAGGATGATGTGGTGAATGCCATCATGATGAACCGGATAAGCGTGGTGGTGAAGTGGGTCTCCATCTGTGTAAGTTGACATCATTAGTCGATCTATCCCTCGACACTCCATGTCTTTAACCTAAGGGCCTAGAGATATTATCTCCTTAGTTATCCCTATAAGTGGGGGATAACATCTAGCTCCTACTCGGGGACATGTACTCACCGCAGAGTGCATTAGAACCTCATCATCTCTTGGTTATAACTGTGCCTACACTGAAACAACAAGCTGTAAAATCTAGGGTGGCTTACTCAACCTTTGCTCATATAATAAAATCCAAAACTTCATAATTGACAACTAATCTAGAAAATAAAATTTTGTACTTTTTTCATATAATATGATGAAAGAAAAATACGTAAATCAATAATGCAAGTAGAGAAAAATGAAAATCAGAAATAAAATGCACCTAAACTATCATGAGTAAGAAAGATGCAAATGAAAGAAATCAACATGACCTACCTACTTACCTAGGGCCCGGGCCCTGAAGAAGTCAATTTCCACCTGGGAAATAATGTTTGAGGAGGGATCCATTTACCATATATGGCATCCTCCTCCCTTCTGTAGTGGACAAGTAGAAATAGTTTAATCAATATATTTCCTCTATCTCGTAAGGTCCCAAGCAAAAAATATCAAACTTATGATGCATTCCAGGTTTCTACCTTCTTTTGTAGAACTCTCTCGGTCTTGCTTTACAATCAAAGGTTTCCTTGATTTTATCTTAATTATTTTCCATTGATAAAAAAAAACTCTTCGAATTTCCTCCAACTCCATGAGTTGGTCAATTTTCCCTTGCAATGTCTCTTTTTCTGTGATGAAGTGTTGGGATAATTTCAAAGTTGGGATTTGGAGGTTTATGGGCAGCCACACTTCCATCCCATAAACCAATTTGAAGGGGGTCTTTCCAGTAGAGGTCTTAATGGTTGTGCGGTTTTCCCAGAGGGAATACTTGATTTTGGCATCCCAACTTTTCTTGTTTTCTCCAATAATATTTTTTACAATATTCATGATGTTCTTGTTGCTTTATTATGATAATCCATTTCCTTGAGGATAATAATTCTAAGAGTGTGATAATACAATCCCATATTTGAAACAAAACTCATTAATCACTATTGAGATGAAATCATTGGCATTGTTTATGGTAATCTTGTCCTCGAGAAATTTCATTACCACCTCTTTCGTTGTTTTCTTTGTTAGGATGGCCTCCACCCATTGGGTGAAATAGTCAGTGGCAGTCAAGACCCATCGATAACCGTTACTAATTTTTTCTTTGAACTCGCCAATAAAATCTAGTTCCCATTGTTGGAAAGGTGGCTCTATGACTACTAGCTCAAGAGGGAGGGCATGGAGGTGTTTTTTTCCAATAAAGAACTGACAAGGTTGATAGGATCTGACATATCTATGTGTGTCGGAGAAAATAGTGGGTCAATAATATCCTACCCTTAATTTTTTATGGGAAATTGTGCAGGCTAAAAAATGGCCTCCACGATATCCTGAATGAAATTATGCAACCAACTTGTCTGCTTCTTCCTTATTCATACACCTGATAATTACCCCATCAGGGTTCCTCCACCCCAGGCCATCTTGTTTCAAACAATACTTCATAGCCTTGAGCCTTACGACTCTCCTCTTATGGTCGTCCAGATGATCAGGACAAGAAAGATTCTTCAAATACTAACTAATGTCTGAATACCATTTTTCATTCTCAATTTCACATACGATAACATTTATATACTCCTTTTCTCCCATCTCGATGGCTTCTTGATTTCTTTCTGTCAGTGTTTTGGCCAACCCCTGGGCTTTGATTATCTTGGATGGTTTAATATCCAAGTCATATTCTTGTATTTGTGAAACCCATTTTCCCTTGATCCTAGACAGTCTTGTTGTGATAAGCCATCATTTACCGTAGGGTAAGGGACATAATCTTTAATCTTGATATACCCCACATAAGTTCTAAAGTGCTTGAAAGACTTGACAAGAGAGTAGAATTTCTTTTTCCGTAATGGTGTAATTGAGCTCTAAGTCTCTTAGGTTTTTGCTCATGAAAGCAATCATTTGTTCATATCCTTGATTATTTTTTTGAAAAAGAACTCCTACGATGGTGTCTTTTGAAGCAAAAGAGAATATGATGAAATCTTTAGAAAAATCTGGGCTAACTAGGACTGGTGCAATATTTATTTCCTCTTTGATATGTTGGAAAGCCTTCTTTATTTTGATAGCCCATTCAAAATGAGCATCCTTCTTTAACAAATGATACAGATGTTTTATGATTTCAATAAAGTTTTGAATGAACCTTCTTATGAAGTTGACCTGGCCAAAGAAATATTGCAACAATTTCTTGTCTTTAGGGAGAGGGATCTTCTTGATGGCTTCAATTCTAGCATGATCCACTGAGATTCCATCTTTGGAAATGATATGTCCCAATAAATTCCCTTTATCCACACCAAATTTTTTTTTCTTGGGGTTAAGATAAATTCCATACTGCCTGAACCTTTGAAAAATCATCCTCAAGTGTTGGATATGCAGATTTCTTTTCTTGGAGATAGCGGTTAGGTGATCCTAGTAAATCTCTATGAGTTTCCCATTTAAATCCCTGAAAGCATAATCCATGGCACGTTAGAAATTATCTCCTGCATTGGTAAATCCAAAGGGCATTCTCAAATGCTTATAAGTCATCTTCCTTCACCAAAACTTGGTTATATCCTAAAAACCCATCAAGCATGGATATCATTTATTCTTTAGTGACCCTCTACAAAAGGTACATGTTCGGTAAGGGATAATTATCTTTGAGTGAATCTTGGATCATATTTCTGAAATCAACGCATATCCTGATCTCACTATTCTTTTTTCGTACAATGATAGGATTGGATAGCCAATATGAGTACATGATGGGCTAAATTATCCCAGCCTCAACCATCTTTTGCAACTCCTTTGGATTTGTGGTGAAAATTTTGGGTTCATTTGTCTGAGCTTCTACTTGAAGGGTTTTGTGCCTTCTTTAATGGGAATGGCATGTTGTATAATATCTTCTCAGTCAGATTTCAGATCTTCATATGACCAGGAAAAAAAATCCTTAGATTCTCTTATGAGAGTTATTAAATTTTCCCTCTCATCAGAAGTTGTCCCTTTCCAAAACTTAACTGTTTTCGGGGATTCCTTGGTGCCAATATTGAACTCAATGACCTCATCATTGATTTTGATTGATGTTTTCCATTTATAAATGTCATTCCTATCAAACAAAATTTCTAGGGGAGGAATCCTTTGGGTAAGGGTCGATTAGGTAGATCTGTAATCTCAATTCTTTCTCCCTCAGCCAAAAGGTTTATCTAAGTTTCAAAACACTCACCTTCATTTTGAAGAAAATGAGAGATTTGGTCCTCATTATCAAAGACCTTCCAATGTTCCAAGTTGTTAGGTATCGAAGGACTGAAGTTCACTTCTACTTTATAGAGACCAATTTCCTTGCAATGTTCCAAAGTGGAAGCAGATACTGTAAGGTTGTCTTCCAGGTGATTTTCTTCTCTAGGGATAACCTCAATTGAAAAGTCATCAAACTTTTTCATGGCATCCCAAACAATGTATCTATACATCTTTAACCTTGGGTTCCTTGCGGAAAATTTCCTGTTGATTTGTGAAACAATCAAGTTTGAGTCCCATTTCACGTGTAAATACTTCATGTTCATATCAATAGCAAGGTTGATGCCCAAAATGAGGGCTTCATATTTGATTATGTTGTTAGTGAAATTGAGCTCAATTCTGTATGAGAAAAGGGTACTCTCTCTATTTGGTGATATCAGGACCACCCCAATGCCTGACCCTGAAATTGAGTGTGCACCATCAAAATCCAAACCCCAACATCCAACCCTTTTCTCCTCATCTTGAAACAAAGAGTTTTCCAAGATAAAGGTGTTGTTGATCCCTCTGTTGAGAACTTGATGGGATGAACTAATGAAATCCTTGACCATTTCGATAGTATCCCTTTATGGGTTTCATCTTTTGTAATGGCATATTCTGATACACATTTCATGGTGAGAGGTACCTTTTCTTTGTGAGGTGGAGAAAAAATCTTATGAGCATACCTCAATAGACTCTCTTCATATTTTTCTACTGCTAGGTTCTTCTCACTTTCTAACGTTTCTCCTATGAGAGGGAAAACTCTTTTGGGTTTAAGACTTTCTACCCCTTTCACGACAAATGCTATTTGACCAATGACTTCCTTGGTCGTATCCCTTTTTTCCTTTCCCAAATAGGCTTTGGAGACATGGATAAGGTTGGAAGGAAAAGTAATAAGGCTAGTACTTGGTTTATTTGTATAACCTCTTCAAGGGATCCTTCATGTTGATGGTAAGATGAAATTGATTTTTCATCCATCTCACATGCTCTCTCTCTTGGGATTCCATTAAGGTAGAAGGGTGATTCTCTCCTATTAGACAGTTGTAAGGGTCATTTATGGTTGACATGCAAGACTCATGGATATCATTCTTAGTGGGTTTATAATTCCGGGGATTTTTTTTTACAAGAGTGTTGAATTGGTCATTAAAAGAAAGTATGTTTTCCCCTGGTGCCCTCTTGCACCAATAGAGTTGATCATAAAGAGATATGCAATCCTTTATTTTTTTGAATCGCTTGATGAAGAGATTCTCAAAGATGTCTGAGTTAGTTATTGTCCCTGGTGAAATGTTATTATACCACTCTTTGGCCTTCCCGATGAGAGAATAAGAGAAAAGCCTCATAAGTACAGTTTCATGTTAGTCGTAGGTTTCAAAAGCAGCGAGGAAATCATATAGGTGATATTTGGTCATAACAGAGTCTTCTCCTGAAAAGGTGGGAAGCCATTCCTTGAAATCCTTTTGGATTTTATGAGGTGATCCATGGATCTTTGTTATGTCCAATGACTTGTATGCACCCTTGAACCATGTTTTTTTTAGAGTGTTTGGAAAACAAGGTAGAAAGGAAGTTCAAGGTCTTGGGGATGTGGGAGAGGGCCAAGGATTAGGAAGTTTGGAAATTTTTTTAGGACTTTTAGGAGGGGATGGGGGCCTAGGATATCCCATCCATATGGTATTTTTCATGACAGGTTCTAGTAGGATGGAGTCGCCAGATGAGCCTTAGCTTATAAAAGGAAAAAAATGGAAAGGGAAATTCCCTCAAGTGGAATTTCCAGGAAATCTAAGGGTATAGGCTTTGGGGTCAAAGCTTGTCAAAGTGTCGTTAGGGCACGAAGAGGATTCAAAATCCTTCCCAACAACGACACCAAAATGTTGTCACACAAAATGTAGGATGGGAAATCCTGACCCAATACACAATTGTGGGACAACTGTGAGAGTATCTACCCACTGTCACCATAGGTTAACACTCTCCTCACTTTAGTGATGATGGAAAGCACCACAAGGGGGGAATCCTGGTGACCCTAGGGGGAAATGAGATGGAAAGTGGAGTAATGGAAGGTGGTACCCATATAGGTCAAAGTAAGAATTGGAAGATGGTGTGGGTAAGAGCATTGTTGGTGAGGGCAGGTTTCCAAAGTGAAGTGTACCTGCATACGAATTTTGATACCTTCTTGAGACAAGAAAAAATGAAGAGATACAAGACAGAATATCCAATGGACAAGCAAGTGAAGCTTGTTGTTCTATATTGCAGCAGTAAACAAGAATATGTATCAACAAGGAAAAATGTTTTTAACTACAAAAATAACCATCCAAAGTATGAAAGAATTATTGGACAATGAAGCACTAAACAAACATATAATGTTCCAATACTTAAGCATAAACTTTGGTGGTAAAAGAGGGTTGTTTAATGATATTTTCAGAGATATATTATTACAGAAACAAGATCCAACCACCAAAACTCACAAGTATACCATCGAAATGAAGCACAATGATTCGTAGATAATTATGACAGATATCAAGGAAATTTTGATGGTGGAATGTTATGAACATAATATATAATAATAAGTATAAATACATCATAAATGGTTAATGAATAATAATGAAGATACAACTTCCCATTGAAATGTCGTGTATCTGCATGGAAGGGCACCCCTGCATGGGTATATAAGGCCCTCATTCTTATTGTACTCATCATCTCATATTCATATACATTATTATCTAATATATTATCCTTTATGGATTATAACTTGTTGTCCTACCTACATTGGGTATTTACCTGGTGAAATGGATTGGTTCTCCACAATGGTATCAGAGATTTGTCTCGATCTGGATTTTGGCCACAAACATATTTTTCTAATTTTTTTGGTCCTTGACCATAACTTGACCCTTAGCCATTTCAAAAATTTTCATTGAAAAAGAGGAAATTTCTATTGTTGAAATCCCCACACCCTCCACGCACCTTCCCCACCCTCACTCCTCGCAACATCCCTGCACTTTCCCCAACCTCACTACTCACAACATCCCTTCAGCCTCAATGCACTTTCCCCACCCTTACTCCCCGCAACATCCCCTCAGCCTCCATGCACCTTCTCCCGACCTCCCCGCAACGTCCCCTTGACTCCCCATGGATCACCGTGAACCCTCCCCACACCCCCCGCAGACCCTCATATCAAATTTCGAGGTTACAACTATATATGAAAAAATAGGTTGATATAATTCTCAGCTCGACTTGGTTAGAGACGTTGGGTAGCTTAATATTAAACCTTGAGAAAAAAAATTTAATGTTTTTGTTGGCCCTTGACCAAGTTTTGGAAGTTTCTTGGTCATGTTGACCTATTTTGGAACTTCGACAGCCTTTCGAAGGAGGAGCGCAAGACGAAGGAGAGATCACGGGATCTTGGCCCCCTTTTGGGCCCTTTTTTGGGTTTTGGGATAATGTAATGGGAAAGGGATGTCAGCCCGTGGGTTTACCCACGCTAAGGATCACTTTTGTAATATATAAATAAGTAGCTAGGCAATGTAAAAGTGCCAATGAGCTAAGTGCTAGACCCAAGTGATGTGAATGCATGCTAAGTGCAAGTAGGGTTTTGGATACTTTGTGCATGATTGTAAGAGGCTTGTAGGGCTGAGTGCAAGTGGTTGTGATAGATTGTGAAAGGCTCAGTGTTGTAACGCGAGGAAGAAGGATCTAGCAGGCTGTGCAGGTCTTATGTCCTATGCGAAGTAAGGATTGTTGAGGCTCTGTGTTGTAACTGCTTGACTGAAATAATAAAGAAGAAGAGTTGGTGGGCGTAGCCCCATGGCGGGGGTGAACCACGTAAACCCTGTGTCATATTGCTTTGTGCCCTATCTTTATATGTTCATTTGTTATATGCTGAGTGCTTGATAGATAGATCTGATGATGTTTAGTGCTAATGATGTGTAGATTGTTATATATGATCTATGTGTATGTGCTAAGTGCTTGATCTATTCGATCTAAATAATCTGTTGATGCTAAGTGCTTAAATATGGTAAGATCTTTGTGAAGGATGCGAAGCTCTGTTTTACCAGCGAAGTAGATAATGATTGCATGTTAAAGAACCAAAGGTGTTGAACGCTTTACTAAGTAGTATAATCACAAATCTGTGTCCCAGCTAAGGTTGCAGACACTTGAGTCCTGCAACCACCCCTACCTCTACCTCGGGTGAGACTTCATCTTCTTCTCAGGTGTTGTTGAAAGGGCCAGTAGTTAGGGTTTTGTTGGTGCGCTCTTGTAGCATTGAACCCTGGGTCTGCCCCTGTGCCAATAGTTTTCCTACAAGAAGAAAAAAATAAAATTACATGAGGTCTCAGTGAAGTCATATTAAAACTCTACGTTAAAACATCTTGATCAGATCTCCAAAATACTACTTTTAGACAAACAATAGTCAATACTTGAGATCCAAAAAGAATGTGACAAAATCATCATAGACAAAGATGCATAAATTTTTCGCCTAAAATCCCATAATCAAAGTTTACTCACCTAGATTAAGAAAATAAAGAGTGATAAGAATACGGTACAAGACAAGTTAGAATAACTTACCAATAAGGAATCATTGGTGGATAAATATACAATGATTGAACCAATGGAGATAGAGAAATATTCAAATGAAAAAAAATTGATTATGGATACGGGAATAATACAGACCTAGTCAACCTTACAACCCAAAAGTTTGAAAATTCAGTTGACGTAAAGAGGTATTCACATATCCAAGTAGAATCAAGCCAGAGCTATGAAGAAGACTCAATTCAAAAAGATATTCAAGAATAATTTATAAGTACACAAAGTAAATATCAGATTGCAAGGATTCCTTATAGACATCCTAATCACAAAAAATGATACTTCAACCAATCAAGGTATCCACAGAAAAAAATGACAGATATCTCAAAATTATTGCCTCCATTACAAATGATGCTCAAGGTAGAATTTATGAGGAGAGTCAAAATACATCAAGCTTTCTGGAAGAACCCCATAAAATCCTAGTTTTTCATAAGATCGATTTAGGGTGGGCAGACTCCCTTACAGTTTGACGGTTCTACTCAAGGCTTAGAATTTCCTATCGTTTCAAGTCCTCAACGATCATTAATTCAGGAATAAAGAATAAGGAGACAATATTATAAGCCAGAGCAAGAGATAAGTCTTTCGTAAGTATGCTTTGAGGAAAAAACATTTTTTAAGGGGAAGACAATGTTATGAACATAATATATAATAATAAGTATAAATACATCATAAATAGTTAATGAATAATAATGAAGAGACACCTTTCCAATGAAAGGTCACATCTCTTCATGGAAGTGCACCCCTACATGGGTATATAAGTCCCTCATTCTTATTGTACTCATTATCTCATATTCATATACATTATTATTTAATATATTATCCTTTATGGATTATAACCTGTTGTCCTACCTACATTGGGTATTTACCTGGTGAACCAGCTTGGTTCACCACATGGAAAAACAAATTGTCGTAATAATTTGAATGTTTTTTTATGCAGCCCCATTGGTTGTAGATTTTAATTGATTATAACCAGAGAAATACTAAGCCAATCTAGATACCTTAGTGGCTTTAGCAAGCTTAAGACACCAAGAAAAATTTCCAACTTGAACAATTTCAATATCTCTCAAAATCACGCATATCAATGTAAGTATTTTATTTCTCCAATGCAATTTCCATATTAGTGCTTTAAATATATTGGGTAAATGTAGTATTTGTTGCAAGAGTTAGATACACAATATCTCTAGGGGTGTAAGCCCTTTTACTCCCTAGAGCATGTAGAACCAACAAAGGTGAATCTAGGAGTGTGTTGTTGGCACAGGGGAAAACCCAGGGTTCAACGCTTCAACAACGCACCAAAAAAACCCTAACTACCAGCCCTTTCGGCAACACCTGCGAAGCAGATGAAGTCTCACCTAAGGTAGAGGTAGGGGTGGTTGCAGGACTCCAGTGTCTACTACCTTAGCTGGGACACATATATGTGATTACAATACTCTAACAGAGCACTTAGCGATTATTATTCATTAGTACTTAGCCTTTGTCTACAACGTAGATAAACCCTAATTACATCACAACGCAGTATTCAACAAGATTCAACAAATTCAAGCACTAAGCACATCAACATAGATTAGATCTAACATCTCATTCACATCATTAGGCACTAAGATACCATATTCATCTAAGCATACAGTATTGCACTAAGAATTAATCATATGAGCCATAAAACGACCATAATGCACAAAGCAACCACAACACAGGATATATGTCACCCCTAGGCTAGGGATACATCCACAAAATCTTCGTCTTCTTTTTTATGTTTTGTCAATATTCTACATGCAGAGAGCCATAAGGTCCTTCTCCACATAGGACAGGAGATCTGTGCACACTCCGCCAGATCCTCCTTCCTCGAGCTAGGTTACAACACAAAGCCTTTACACAGTCTCTTACAGTCACTTGTACTTAGCCTTGCAAGTCTCATACAGTATTCACAAAGAATTTACAACTATCACTTGCACTTAGCACACGGGCCTTCACTTTCCCTTTTGCACTTAGCATCACACCCCTTTTCCACCACTACTTACATCACCTAGCTTTCTATTTATACATTAAAAAAGGGCCTAAACATGGGTAAACCCATGGGTCGACATCCCCATACCCGTTACATAAGCCCAAAACCCAAAAATCCCTAAAAAGGGGCCAAGATCCTACGATCTCCGCTTCGACTTGCGCTCTGCCTTCAATAGCCTATCGAAGTCCCAAAATAGGTAAAACCTGACCAAGGATCTCCAAAACTTGGTCAAGGGCCAACATGCCCCCAACACTCACATGTGACTCGTCCTGAGTCATTTTGATTTGGGTAGCTCTGCCTCAAAAGCCTCGAGCCTGGCTTGAGTTGCTTTGACCTGCTACTTCTCCAAGGCCTCGTGCTTGGAAAACTCTTGAATAAATGCCTCGTTCATAGGTCCCTCTAAGCGTTGTTCTATTGAAGTGACTACTTGTTCCATCTTTGGTCCTCGACCTTCAATCTCCTCAAACAATTGGTAAGATTCATCCTGGACTGGTTAGAGCCTCTGAGTCACTTCCATGACTTTGCTCTCTATGGTGTGGACCTACTATTGAGCAGTGCGCTATTCCTAGGATATTTTCATTCTTTCAACTGCTGACATGAGCTTCAACTACGCTTGTACTGTCACAACTTGCTACTTTTCCTCCTGGAGATGTGGCTCCAGTGTCTTCAGTTCAGGGTCCTCAGTAAGTCGCTCGTAAGTCTGCGCACTTCTACTGCTAAGTTGTTTACATTCCAAAGCTAATGCTCTAATCCTCTCAACTTCACTCTGGGCAGTGGCTTCTCTTTGGTCTTGCACGTCCTGCGGAGTACTTGGTACTTTTTGTAGCTCTAGGTCCACTATTCTCTATTGAAGCTAATGGATGGCTTTAGCAAGCTACACTACTTGATGCTCCACTGGGTCTTCCTCCTTTTTCTCTAAGCCCATCACAGAGCGAAGTGATCTGGTAACTGCTTCTTTTACTTCAACCTGCTCTGTGAGCAACTGTTATTTCTCATGCTATATCTGCGCTTTCTCCTCTTCGAACTTTGCTTGGAGGTCATTCTTCTCCTACTGCACAACTCGACCTTGCTCTATCACTTCCTCTTGCACTTGCCTCGGGGACACTGTGGCCTGTTCTGTCTCTTCCTGTGCATGGCAAAGGCGAGCTTCAGTTGCATCGGCTAGTTTGTGGAGTTGGGTAGGCTCATCTCCCAACTTTGTTTCTTCTGATGGCAGGGGTGCAGTGGACACTGCGCGGATGTAGTGAAGGGATTGTTGTACCCCTCACAATTCTTCTTCAATTTTTTCATACATGGTCTCTTGCTTAGCTTCATTTATCTGCAAATGATCTTCCGAGGCATCTGATACAACTGTGATGATGAAGTCGAAGTCATTGAGTGTGAGCACAGACTGCATCTTGGTCTTACTATCTTTTGACTTCTTCCACAATGTGGGTTTCGTGGGAGAAACCTTTCTTTTGTGAGATGGCTCTGCATCATCAGGGGGATTCTATGGCGGTGTTACTTTGCCTTTCTTCTATTGATATTATTTTCCATTGTTCTCTTCACTTCATCATCACCTCCTCCTCCAAGTGATTCTGAAGAAGTTTCTCTTGATGCACTGCTAAGCTGTTGGACCTCTTCTGTCTTCTTTCTTTTGCTAGTTCCAGGTGTATCATTCCCTTCATGAGTGATCATCGAGCTTCCGATTAGTTCGAGATTAGACATTTCTACGGGGTCAACAGGGATAAGGAGCTCTACAGGCCATTCCTTAGTTATTTCTTCTAGGTCCTCCTCTGTGAGTTTGTAATAACTCTGTAGTAATTCTTGTTGGATCATGTTGTCATTGATGCCAATGGTTTGTCATTGATTCCAATGGTTTGATTATTTGGGAGATTGTTGGATCATATGTCATTGATGTAAATGATTTGGTTTGATTGATGTCATTGATTGATGTCAAGTAATTGATTGATATGATGCCCTTGATGAGAATGATATATGTCCAAGTGGAAAC